>JAYKKM010000027.1:345000-387076 GCA_035772405.1 Chrysogorgia sp. JL179-B06 | reverse complement strand
ACGTTACAATTTCGTAATAAATATATTAGTATTATTGTACGCCGAGCCCTTTAACCTAATAATCTCGTTAATTCTATTTGCCATACATGCTATTGTCTTATTAACATATTCTTGGGAAACAGGACCATGACATTAAATTTAACTCTATTCTTGAACAAACTCCTCCCATGCTTGATATAATATAATTTTCGTTGCAATATTTCTGATTCAATGTTTTTACGCACAACGTGGAATAAATTTTCTATGGGGTTTTATATTCTGGAGATTCGGCTGGGATAACTTGCATAGTAGCACCAACAGCATGGATGGCTTTCTTTGCAACAGCTGAATTTTGTGATGGGTCCTTGTCCATTAGAAAATAATTTTTGGGACACTACCTTGGTTCTCTGTTATTTCAAAAAGAGCGTAGGAAAGTGACGAAGCGAACAAAACGCGCAAAGTATGGGTCCATGCCCTTTTTTCATATGGTTCTGCGCCAAATGACACCTTTTCCGTATCGCCATGGCAACAATCAAATGTAGTCGTTTTCCACCCAGCGAGCTCTTTGTCTATCCTTTTGTTGTTACAAGTAGACCCCTCGCCCCTTTTTCGCCAAAACACGACCTCTTGCAGGCTATTAACACATTCCACTCATGGGATTGCTCTTGTAAATGAAAGAAACACCGTCCAAGTAAAATGCAACATAGTTTGTCCCAATAATCAGCTTGGTTTGCTTGCCATGGTTCCGAGCAAACGATGCGACGTATTTTTGAAGTCTTTAGTAGTCAGAACTCCTTTCTTTACTGACGTAATGCGCGTGTGAGCGACCGTATCCTAGCTGATTAGAGAAATAGCGAACAAATTGTTTCTCATCTAAGACAACTAAAGTTCTTGAAATACCGCTAGCGCTGCACAAACCTTCCATTTACTGTGAAATTTGGAGAGTCTTTTCCCTTAGTTTGCATGATTGCTCGCTTCAGTTTTCGTGCTCATGCGAGCGTTCTGATAACGCCCTATCCGCCTGCCAGGATAGAGGACTTAACCTTTTTGACAACTTTATATCTTACAAATCGTCTTGTTTAAGCAATCTCGTTCAACACTTGTTATTTGACATAATTTGTTTTCGTAACGCAATCTATTCGATACGAATTAATCAACTTCTTGCCTCATAAATACCGCCATCATGGCGATTAGTCCTAGGATTTTTAAGCATCCCGGATTTTTCTCGTTTTTACATCTGTTTTTGTGCAACAAATGATGGGCTACATCACCCTCAAGGAAGCACCTCTACATAATGGATGAAACAGTGAGTTGTTATGGCACGCGAGAAGGCAAGCACCGTTAAAATACAACAGTATTGGCTATCTTGGTTTGGTACTGATACAGCCACCTGTATTAGCCGTTATTTCAAAATTTGGTCATTTCGTCACTACAGCCCTATTGACAAGCTACATGTAAGTTGTTTCATTTTAGACCCCTTTTGCGGGGATTTGTTTTTTAGTTCTACCATATAAGTTTTCCATTTATTTCGTAGAGTAATTCGTAGAGTAATAATTTCAACGTATTATAATTGGCAGTTTTGTTTTGTATACTCTTTTGTTTTGTGTATCCTAGCAACAACATTATTGAACTTTTCTTTGTGAATATTGCCTCTTTCATTGTTAATCCTTTATAATTGGAATCGCCAGGGTCTCCCTCTATCCAGTAATATTCATTTGCAAAGCTAGATTGTTCTTGTTTTTTAGTTATTTTGTTTTTTGTTATGCGACGTCTCACGAATATTATCAATGATTTGTTGATCTTCGTCAAGACATTAACTCGCAGCCTCTTTTTTTTTTTCGCATTATATAGCGTATTGCCGCAAGTTTTCTGATTCCTCACTAATTTCATATCGATCGCTCGTATCTCATCTCTCTCAGCGGGGAGCGCGCGCGATCATAGGTAAACTTTCGCTGTGTTGGGGCCATTTCTTTTTGATTTTATATGAATATTTATAAACTTGAAAGCTTTGTCCGGGCTTTCCCTGACTATTGCATTTAATGGCTTCATTATTATATTAAAAGTGCTGTTTAAAAAAGGTAGGATGTTCATTAAGTCAAATGGTTGACAATTTATACATCAAAATGGGTATAGTTAAAAAGGTTAAGGAAGGGCCCTATAGCCGTGGTTAAGGCAACCTTTCTAGGATAATGAAGAACTACTGAATATACAACCGTCCATTATGATTGTGGGAAAGGGTAGAAAGAGCTCTTAGTACTTGGGTTGATAATCTTTCTAGTGGATGGTAGTAGTATAGAGAGGTGGGGGCAACGGAGCTCAATTTTTACACATTCACTGTTGAGACGCGAATTATAATCGCCATCAGACATCACCAAAATTTACACCAAAATCCCTAAAACCCCCAAAAAATTCGCATGTCCATATTCGGGTAATTCTAAATTTTAACAACATTACATCAAATAAAGACCACAAACACCGATTTAATAACGCTTTATAATGTGACATTTCAATATTTTGTGCATGTTTTTTAAAAAATATAGAATGTCGTCGTTTCACATTTTTCACATATTTAAAAAGAAGAAAGTGTCGTTTCAAACATTTTCACCGTATTTAAAAAATAGAGAGTGTTGTTTCACCGTTTTCACATTTTTTTTCAACAAACTACTGCTGGTCTCAACTCACGCCGCGAGAAAAAAAAAACCACTAGATTTTTCAAGGTCTAGTGGTGGATGTTTATCCAAATGGATAGCAAAAATGGTGCTCTTTTTGATTGGCTAACAACATAAGGAATAAACAAATAGCCAACCCCCTACTATACGTAATTAGTCTGTTTTGTTCACATAACTCTCAGTGTCTACCCACCGTCGCCTCCTAAAATGATGATCGTACACAGTGTTTCGATGTTATAATTCCTCCCGACAACAAGCCCACAGAAAGGTACGTACTGGTGTCACAATCGCCGACAATACTCTCAACGTCCTTTCTTATAGTAACGCGATTCTTTTTGCAACTCGGTCCTTCATTTAGTTCGTCGGGGTTCTCAATAGCGGTTCAACCATCTAGTAAGTTTAGCGAATTTGTCTGTATTAGCAAGTCAGAGTGAGAAAAGCAAGTTTTGCGATTTCCATTCTCTTCAACTCATATTGGCGCCGATATCTTGTCGATAACCTGTTGGCGGACGCTTTTTTAATATACGCCTCAGATTGGCTCACCACACCATCGGCCAGACAGACAGTCTAATTAGTTATCAGATCTCCTAACGTCCCAATGGTTGTCTTTCCACAGTCGAAGTGTCAGCGGTCTCGCTCAACTAATTCCTCAATCGTGGGGTTTTCTTCACTTTTTGCCCGTTTCACCATCGCGTTATTACTTATACCCATATTTTATTGCGGAATAACAACTTCGTGACTGTATGGGATAGCGCAGTGAGATTTCGAGTCTAGCAGTACTTGTTATTTTTTAATGCGGGTCACAATGCGTCCCGATGCTTTCTTCTTTGCTAATGTCTCCAAGGTAAAACGTCAATAACAACCTTTCATATCACTCCTACTCAGGGCGAGTAGAAGCAAACGAGCGCATTAACTAATGTTTCCTCTATAAGCGGGTTTTGCGATCGGACGTCAGTTGTTGTGTGATGACAATAACGCTCAACATAAAATGTCGCGCACTAAAAGCCCAAGTTGACCACTTGACTAGGTCCCTATTCTTGACGTCCTGCCCACCTTGCCACAGTCGTCCAACACAATCAGAGTGTTAGTAACCCTTTTATAAAAACGTTCGTTACACACTTGAGAACAGCGTCGACACTATCCTGCGCACAGTCTAATCGCTAACAACATCAGGGTCGCAGCACAATATATTCCAATCTTGATGTACGACTTTGTTCCACTCGAAAGTTGGACAAATTCAACAACAATGTTAGTCAAATTACCCACGATACTCAGATTCCAATGCTTTCCAGCAAGTAATGTGTCTTTCCACAAGCTGTCAATACCAACAATTAACATATATAAACGGATGTTCTCCGTAAACCCACGTTTGATTTAATACTGAGATTGATTGCAACCCCATTGTTCATCGAAGTTGACCAGCCCATCAGCTCATCACAAATCACACCTGCACATAAAGTTCGCAGTCGTCGCTTTCTTAGTGATTTTCAAGAAGCACGCCCGGATTGTGTGTTCCTCACAATTTTTTTAACAAGTGGGCGATCGATTTGTTCGTACTTATCTTGAATGCGCTCCTCAAGTCAATGACTAACGCGAAACTATTTTTATAGAATTTTTCTGTATGGTCATGAACTGAGCGTGGTTCTGTCACCCAACCCAAACAATCCGTTTCGGACTTCTGCGTGAGGAACATTCGACTTTGGGATGCCTTGTGAGTGCACACTATTTGGCGCACTACCTTCAATTGTGACTCTAACACTCTCGATATTTTGGTTAAAGAAACTCCACGCTGTCTGTTCGCACCTTATTCTGGTGAATAGCAACACAATCGCCCTTCCATGCTTTCTTCGTTGGCAGATTTGACATTTTCATTCACAATGGTTGTTGCCCTTTATCCCATTCAGCTGGTTTTCATTCAATGGTAACGTGTTTCGTAATGACTAAACTACGATCCACTTGGCATAGCCTGACGTTATTTCGTCAGCGAGCTCCTGGTTATCAAAATCGTCTCCAATACTCCAAGCTCGAGGTTCTCCCAGAGTGTACCCACCCCACAGCGCTACCGGATTGCGCCACCATGATGTCTGCAGCCTTCGGAAGTGTGGATCCACATAACTGCATAAGTTGTTGTGCCTAAAAGCACGCCTAAAAAGGAGCGGTACAACCCGTGGTCATATCATAATCTTACCAAGACTTTAATCCGCTGTATGCGTTCCAATCACACCAAACATTAACGCGTCAACTCAAAAAACTTTGAGCAACGTTACCCGACTCGTCGAGCCGGTCAACTTGTCTGTCCTTAGAAATTAGCTCTTCTCAAGTTCCTCTACTCACCAATTACCATAGTCAATCATATTGGTCTCGCACGAGTGTCGAAGCTTTCCCAAAGGTCCACGATAAACACAAAGTGTAATTTTTCCCCACTGTTAGTCGTACACAGCCTTCTCCAGCTAAGTTTCTCATCACAACATAGTTTCTCAACTAACGCGCGCGCCGGAACTTACTAACATTATTCAAGAACCAGCTTTTTGGCGGTTTGCATTCTTAAAGTCGCAACACTAGACCCTACCGAACTCCAGGCACCCAAACAGCTGCTAACCATTGAGCTATTGGTATAATCAAATGTAAAGTTCCTCACTCATAGGACTGACCTTATTAGGGTTCAACGTGCATCACATGATCTGCGTTCATTGCCCCTTTTATGACACAACCCATCGGACCGCTCGTCTAAAACCGGGGCTCAACTCTGCTGACGTGATCGTTCAATTATACTTTACATATGTTTTTATCACTACACGTTTTAAGCTTGTAATTAATCATAATCCAAAAACACGCAAGTACCCACCGCGAGTACCCAACAGATTGTTTGAGGCCAACCATGCTGAGACCCTTTTGGCACCCCAACGTCAACTGCATTAGTAAACGCGGCGAGCGTCAGATTAGCCAACCGCAACAGCCCTATAGAGACCCATTTTCGTTTATCTCGCGTTCTTAACAGCCTGTGCGAATGACTTTGTGGCCAATAGCGCCTTTCATAAACAGCAGACCTCCCAAGCGATATATAATAGTGTGTTATAATCCCAGCCACTGAAATTGCCCACACAGCGCTCAACCCAACCATATTCTCTTTTGCCCATTCCTTAAATTTCTGAAATCCTGTCATTGTCGACTCTCTTTGTTGCTCTCTAACTTTCTTCTATTTGTCCGCTCGTTCAATAGTTCTGTCTCTGGCTTAGCTTTAGTCCTGACTCTCTTTCAAACAAACCAGCGCGCTCACCGCTCCTCTGCCAGGTGTGAGACCAGTTTTGGTTTAGCTTTTTTTGTAGCAAAGCTCTGCCAATCTCTCACTGCGTCTCGTCTATCGTCTCTTGAAAGTGGGTCTACCTGCGCCCCCCCTTCGCAACGCGCCAGTGTTACCTATTCTTGACTCTACGCCAACACACTCTCACTTGGAATTAAGCACACCATATAATGTTCGCGGTTTTCGTCTGGTGTTTAGGACCAGGGTATGTCCATCGTAGCCCACTCTTGTTTCGAATTATAGGTGAAGACTCGTCTGGGACTTAACTTCTGTTTGTGACAGCTGTTGTCTCTGCCGCTATTGGGGATTTGTTTAACTAGCTCTGTTGAACTGCTTAATAGCCCTTTCATTATTGTAATCTTTACTGCTAGATCAAATCATTTCCCTTTAAGTTTTAGAATTAGTTTGGGTTTTCCCATACTTACCATCTTTGTTTAAATTCGGATTTTAGAAAAGAATAGACCCTGAGTCCGTTAACCTGCGACGCCTGTTGACTATTTTCCTTGACGTCGACGTACGTGATCCGGGGAGTCCCTTTTTGCTTAATTTACGTATTTTCCTATTTTATTAGCTTGATATCTTTCTACATTGTTTTCCTGTTAGCTCTTTGTTGGGACGCTTTTAGTCCAACCAGACAGTCTTCCTATTAATTTTCCTCCTCTCCTCTTCAAAAGCTATACTGAAATGTACGTTCATTGACGTCATCATATGACTCGCTGTTCCAACAAACTCTACTGTTGGGACTTCTGTGTTTAGTCCCCCTCTTATTGTCACCGTTTTACTATCAGTGTCCGATAAAATGACGTCTCTTTTTTCCTTCTAGGAGACCTCCTCTCTTGATTCCAACCTGCAATCTATTCACTCTCCCAGACAATTTTTCATATTTAAAACGCGCCACAAACATCAGGCATGCCACACGCTGGCGTACTCCTTCGTCAAGTAGATTTGTAAGCTTGAGTGTCTCTTTTCAAATTCAACGTTTATTTGGATCATCGGTGCTTACCTATCAAGTCTATCTAAGTCCTCCATCTCAAAGTCATCGAACCCTTCCCCACCTTTCAGCCAGTATTACATTAGCCTCACATTTTGAATATTGCTTTCTGGTATCCCACGAATTATGTTTGCTTTCATAACCCAACCATCTTAACCAACGCCATCTTCTTCCCTCTGACTTTCTTTCTTTTCAACAGCCTTTTCAACTCTATACACATCGTCACCACGTTTCCTTATTAACACAGCCGATAATTCCTGTTCCGTAAAATTTACCAATAATCTGTTCACCGGTGTGTAGGTGCTGGTCCTGCGCAATTTAGGGCGTAATCTACATTCGGAATCACCGCGAGATAACTTTCACCATTCTTTAAAACAGCTCTTCAGTGAAGTTGGCTTCGTAAGCCCCTTTGTGAACACACTCAATTGTATCTTATCCTAATTCTCACTGAGTGACCAAACCTTAAACTTAGGTAATGGATTGCTCTGCAAATTGGTGACCAAATACAGTGGTCCAACCTTCACCCATCATTTGAATCTTATCAACATCCTGTCGGCTTCATCATAATGCCTTCGATTCACATTGCTATTGTAATTGCTCACAAACTGGTCAAGAACGTTCAATCCATTTGTACGTTCCACGGTGTGTAAAAGTACTTCCACATAATGCACTCTTTACAAACTTTTCTATTAAAAACGCTCACCCAACAGCAGCCTTTATTATCCACTCTTAGATGCTGAAATATTCAACGTCTGTGTTCTTTCAACAAACTTTTTTTCCACCCCAACATTGTAGAAACTCGAGTCCATCCGTCAAATTGCGCTTAACTTAGGCGAGGCTCCAAAACCGACTCTTTTTAAAAGCCAACCCCCAAACAGATTTTCCAACAGCCTTAGACATGTTCTTTAGTGTCTTTTCTGTAAAACTATGCGATGCCAAAAGCGTACCTCTACTCAATATTTCAATGCCTGTCAATATCCAATAATAAACCGCCATTTTCTGTTTTTGGAGCGTACTTACTCATGTCCACTAAGTCCATTTGAAGCTCTTCACCAAGAAATCCAAACAAAAGTCGCGCGGGGAACCTTTATGTCTTCTCACAATGGGTTTTGTACCTAGTGTAAGTTGTCCTGCGTTGTCAACCATTCTTTCACAGTTTTTCTAGTCACTTTCAATCCGTCTCCTCAACGACACTTTGAGTACAACACGCGCGCGCGTCTCGAGGTGCGCCACTGTAGCGCCGTGTCTTAAGGATTATACATAAGATGTCCTCGCAACACCTTAGCTCTGTCTCCACACCAAGCTCCATATGTATAATTCACGACAATATCACTCAGTTTTTCCAATAGCACCGCGCCAACGTCAGCGTCACCATTGTTTGGTTTGACACGAAACGTCATACTTGGAGTAAATACCTTTTTTAATTCTACACCTTCTTAGACTCGAACCATTGCATAACGTTTGTATCCCTCCATCTAGAGGCTGCTCTGGACGGCGGGCACTGGTAAATGTTCGCGTATCACATCCGCTACGCTTCCCATCCAGTGCCCACGTTGCTCTCCGTCTCAAGCAGACGGTCACATGAGACTTCCGAATACTTTAGACCTCTATTCATGTCAAACGCTTGTTCGGCCTGTCACTCCACTGATTATCTAACAAGATTACCGCGTCCTTCGCCGAAACCAAGACAAAACACCCCAATATCAGTATAGCTTAAGTTCTAAATTGAGGCGTCCTTTGACATATACCGAGCTTTAACCCTACTTTTACACTGGTGGCTGCTAGCCTTCTCCACCACAATGTCTACACTAAACGCCCTGAGCGCGTTGTACGTAGAGCTTCTAACCAACACAGTCGAAGTGCGGTGGTAACCCCCCCCCCACTCCACTTGAAGAATCCGACTAAGAAACGGAGCTAGTGATTTTCCGGAAGTAAGCCGGCTGAATAATTGAAACGTAGGCATCATCTCGCCACATTTTTTATAGCTCCAAAACACAGTGGCTGTCTTGACTACAATGTGTGTGTGCTATCATGGTGTGGCCACCACACTACATGGTCCACAAGAGTTTACAACTTTTTCCACACCTTCAATATAGCACCGTCAACTTTTGAGGGTTGTTGTCTTACACGAGCCCCACCTCTCAGTTGTAACCACCAAGAGTCGAACCCATAGTTTATCAACTCATTACTCTTAGCGCGCGTTAATGTTTAGCTACTCAACGCGTTGCAATACAAGTTTCCAACAATATGTCCACCAACGTTGACACCTAACTACCATCCTTGGTCAGTCACGCTAAAAACTAGACTTGTTGTAAAAGCGCCTTTGTTTATCGGACACCTTCGACTACAATGTCCGAAGAATTGTTGAATGCCCGGAGCTCGTTTCAGTGGTTGGGTGGTGCGGTCAAATGGCAAGATGCTCAACGATAACACTCGCTTTTGCTACCAGTTAACAATATTCTACAGGTCTGTTTCACAATGCTTAACAAGCCCACTTGTACGTACGTCAAACACTTCAACCCTATTGTTAAACCGTTTCACAACGTTAGGGTTCTGTGACCAAACCACTACTACTCACGCGTTTGTGGTTATCGTTTTGAACCCTAACAGCTCTCCAAATTTAAAAACAGCTCTAAATTTGTTGGTCAGATTTTTATCTCACACTTTGAATTGTTGTGTTGTTGGCTACTAGCTCAATAGCCCTTAATGCCCTTCAACAATCTCGGTCAGGCAATCATTTTAAAAGTGTTGTGGTAACCCAGACCTCAAAAACGTTGTTTGTTGCTGTCGTAACTTATCTCATCATTCACAACCAGTCTCCACATTAACGTAGTCCCAATAAGATGGTCGCTTTTTTTAGCTAGTAAGTGAGGATCTGAAGCCAAACGCGTCAAAAGTGCTTCTGGCTAGAAACCAAGTCTCCGTTGGACCTCTAATCAACACTACGACCCAGTGACCATATAATATAGTGAGGTGTTAATTGTAGATGCTCCAACAAAAAAAGAAAGCCAAGAGTGAACTAATTCTTCTTAATGAGTTTTCCGAAATGCGCAACTAGATAAGTTTGAGTTTTGGGTACAAAACCTCCGCAGACGACAATAAAACAGTCAAGACCGTTTGACAGTTACTTCAAGTCAGCGTCCAAAGTATTCTGAATCCATGATACAAACATAAAGTCACCAAAGTTCACGAAGGAACGATTGGGCCTCTTTACTGAGAATTTCCTACCCATCTCTACCCCCCACCCCCACCCCCCCCCCCCCCCCCCCCCCTCGCCCACCCCCTACCCCACCCCCCACCCCCCCCCCTCTCCCCACCCTCCACCCCTACACCTTCTCCACTCTCTGCCGTTCCCCCACTCCCGCCCCTAGTTCCTCCCCCTCCAACACCTTACCTTCCTACCCCCCCGATGGATGGTTAAGTGGAGTGTGCGTTTGAGGGGGGGGGGGGGGGGGGGGGGGGGGGGGGGGGGGGGGGGGGGGGGGGGGGGGAGGGTGGGAGGTTTTGTTTTAGCCAACACACCAAGATTCCCAAAAATTATGGTCGTAAGTGATGGGCGTGTCCCAAAGTTATTACTGACAGAGACCCACAAGAGCTACAGAGAAGATCAGCAACTGTTTCCACCATATGTCCTAAATTACCCAACCCCACAATTTTGACGTCTTTGTTGACGACAATAATTCCTTCAAATCTAGACCTACCGAGAATACTCCATCGACACCAAAAGACGTCACAAACGACAAGGCAAATTGATGCGTACACACGTTTAACAGACAGTTTGGACTCTACTCGAGAGTTACTATCAAGCGAATCGCACCAGGTATGCTACATCGCTACATAACCCGCTCAGGGGTGTCCTCGGATAACAAAACTTAAGTTATCACGTCGACGGTCCCCCAAAGCCAAGTCGTGTGGTCTCATGAGGTTCCACGTTGTACTTCACCATTCGTCGCGTGGATGTTTCCGTTGTGGAGTAAGAGTCAAGTTGACATAAACTCAACCTCTAAGACTGTACCCTCCCTGACTGCTGGCGACTTTTGATAAGGTGTCACCTACCATTGACTGATGTTGACAATAGATACATCCAAGACATCCAAGGTGATTATCGCGTCGGTATTGCCCCGAGGACCACTGCTGACGGGTTCACACCATTAGGACAAGATCTACAGAATTACCGCTCAGAAGTAACCCTAACAAATATCCGCGGTTTAACCTAGGATGATCCGCGGAACGATCCTCGGGTCATCCGCGGTTGAACCGCTGGTCATATTCCGCGGAATTCATCCTAGTTTGAACCACGAGGATTCGATCCGAGGACCATACCGCGGATCATACCATAGTGTTCGACCTACACACCAGCTGCTGTGCAGGCGGTTCGTGATGGCGTCATTTTCACGAAGTGTAGTGATCGGAAGAAGGTCGGTTTATTTCCAAAGAGTGTTTAGCCGTACCCCTTCCTTCGCCACGTGTGTCTGCATCCTCTTCGATTGGCGTTTTGGTCGTTTAGCTTGTGCAAGGTCGTTTTCAAATACCGGTAACCGTGTATTAAATTGATAATGGGGAAAGCTATCTCGATTACGTGAGGGAAAGAATCGTCTCACTGTCGTCCTCTTGGTGTAAAACAGTCGCTCTTATTTTCGCGAAGTTTAGCGTTCCCCCTCCCCCCCCCCCCCCCCCCCCCCCCGTTTTTCCTTTGCACACACGCGTGATGTGTTAATCGTTATAAGAGACACACAGTTATGTGTGGTTCGACACAATCGGACAGTTTCAAGCTTTAATATCTAGCAACAATGGGGAAAGCTATCTCGATACGCGATGGGATACGAATAATTTCACTTTTCTTCTTCTGGAGTGCAGAGTCACTAAAATTACAGATCTGCCCTTCAACAGGGAAGGAATTAAACACTTCCGAGATCTGCTTTAAAACTTGTTTCTTTTCCCGATTAAGAATGAGAATAAAAAATGTCATACAGTCATACTCTAGAAATACCAACCATTCGCGGACAAAGCATATTTTTGTCTGTAATATGTGAAGCTTTGTGCCGCGGATAATTATATTACTAGATGGTGATATAAACGCCGTGACTCCGTTTCATGCGAGAGCATTCCAAGCTCTGTTTTGACAATCACATCTCAGGGAAACATGAAGAGAAAATGTTTTGATAAAAATGTATTCATGAAATTTTCTATTCCGAGAACTCGCTATTTGCCACAGTCCGAACAAAAAGGACACTTGCCTGCTTCGCCCTTACTGGCAACTAGTTTGAACATGCTTCTGCCATCATGGGCATTTGGCCCTGCATTGCCACTGGCACTGTTAGACACGTCAAGCCCAGGTTTGCCACGCTTGAAACAAAACTGACAGCACTTTGGAGTGACGCGCGCCGCTTCGATTGCTCAATATCAACTTTTTCAGGTAAACGTGATAAAGTTGGGCTATATAGTCGACGCGGAGAATGCAAAATTGGTTAATGACGTTGTAAATGGTTTACCATATTCTAGCCGTTAGTTACTGATAGGCCTATAGCAGTTTAGCCTGACATAAATAACATCAGGAACGCTCGTTTGAATTTGTTTTACATTGTCCGCGTCAACTCCCCGGGTCACGTACCGGTGTTGTGTACTCTCTCTTTGAAAACTTTGTACTCCCCTCATGATTTTATAGTATATATTGCATGGAGTGTATTAGTTTATTAGAGATATTACTCACAGTTTTACAGTCTTTACAATGAGAGCGCGCGCTGCCCAGGTCTCCAGGCATGCTCTTTTCTCACCGTGGCGAAAGCGCCACGTGCCGAGAAATTAAACGGAAAGTTGACAATACACATGCTCAAAAGCTCTGGCTTAACTTGAGGTTTTTTTACGCTTATCTTATAGTTTCACATAAGAGCAGATCAGTTACATACATTGAGAAGGCATGTCCGATAGCAATGCCAATGATATACAGTAAGTTCATCAAACAATATTTTTTAACGTAGTACGGATTTTGTGAGTTTTGAAACTTGTCAATGGACCGTATTATATGCAAGATGATAAAAGATCGACCGCAATAATTATTAAAGTTCGACCGCTTTGGTCGGACATATGCTTTATTCAAACGTCGAATTTGTCACTTATCTAGGTTCGACACGATGATAAGTTCGACACATGATAAGTTCGAGAACGTTTGAAACGGGATGAGTATAATATAATATACCACGATGAGTAATAAGAAAACATGCTGACCAGCAAACAGATGCCGTTGGGTCAATAAACGGCTCGAAACTACAGACAGTTATAACATAATCGTAAAATCCGTTAATCAAGATGCCCGTTTAAATTATTTCTTCTCCTCAAAATGCCTATTCACGCACATAATAGTTAATTTGGTAAGATCTATTTCCGGGGAAAAATTATTTGTATAAACCGTTAGTTTGATTTTTTTTTATTCAATTCGCCAACATAACAGGCCATATTCAGTTTTGTGCGATTGTGTTACCAACGTACCGTCCGGTCCGTTGTTAGGAGATTCAACCACGAAATCGTTATGTATACATTGTATGCAGAATAACAGAGACTAGATATAAAGAATGACTTCAAAACTGCTTCCAATGATTACCAGTTAATAATATCCCTTTGTTTTTGAACTTTCTGGATTACGGCAACGTTATTTTGTACGACCGCGTTCATGTCTTTTCTGCTGCCAGGCTTTTTGGTCGGGTATGAACTCGGAACCCGAAAGCGTTTAGTCGACCGTTGCGAGTTAGATGTGTAGACCGCAACCTAACCGCTACCGTCACCGCTTCCCTCACCGCTAACCTCACTCGCCAACCTCACCGCAACCTCACCGCATCTCCACCGCTACTCCACCGCAACCCTCACCAGCCACCGCAGTGTTAGGTTTACATACTGAGCCTGGTACTTTGTACTAAACCAATCGATTGACAGTTTACATGTACGCCATTCTTTGGAGCCCAAGCGAGGTCAAAGCAATAAGCATCGTCGGGAACTAGAGCTAGTGCTCGAGAAATACCGCCAACAAATCTTTAGAGTACATCATGTTTTGAAAACTGCTGTGGTTCAATATTCAGCCGAGTGTTTGCGATCATCACTTATGAACAAAGCGATTAGTGACTCCAACGATCTAAGCTAGACACAGCTGTGTACAACCCAACCACTTGGCTGATCCCCAGAAGGCCATGGTCTTGTTTAAAGGACCACCATCGTTTGGTTAACAGATAACCGTGCCTAAGAACCTTCGTCCGTAAACTGGGATGACATTAGGGTAATAATGGACGGGCTGTTGTTGTTGAACTACCTACCGAGCGTTCCCCAAAAGGTGAACACGCATAAAAATAGTTTCAACCCAGACTCGCAACCCCACTATGGAATACCTCTAGTCGTGCCACCCGTGAAGGAGAGGAAAATAGTGGTCACCAACCAATCAAACAGCTAGCACACTACACAAATCAACCGCGAGTAAAGTCCAGGCACCACGACAACGTTGGCGATAATCTTGGGGTTCTTTCAGCAGTCTCTGGCTATCTACCTATACCAAATCCACCTTGAAGTAGTAATGTAGTCTAAACTCTATGGGTATGAAGACTGACGACTCTCTAACGCATAAATAATACTAAAGAGAAACGAAAAGACATCTGGACGAAAGATCCCAAATTTTAAGTGCGACTGGTGGAAGGAATGTTCTAGGAATAATAGACATGCCAAGGGCTCCAGCGATAAAAAAACGTGGCAGACCCAGTCCCGCATGACTCAGACGCCCCACCAATAAAAGAACTCTAAGAGCAATTGCTATCCGGGTTTCCACTCAAGAGTCAGATTCCTATAATGGGTTGTGCCTTGACTTCAACGTTAGCACCACTACGGGAGCTTTAGAAAAACTGTTGGAGAAATTTCAACACCATCACTATGGTTCAAAAGCTAACTTGGTGCGAACAACGTAAAATTTAGTGCAAAACCAACCCAACCTACGGCCCTATTGTCGGCACTCAGCAGTGTAAGCCTTAAAGTTTTCTATTCCCCTGTGTTAACACCACTCTCCCAACCCACTTGAGTCAGGTCTTCCACTTTAACTGTCCGAGTATGCCAATGGTGGCGAAACACACACCTCTCCATTTTTGTCGTGGTGAGGTTACCTTACTCGTACCAGCTGAGATCAAATTGGCGAGACAATATAATATCAAACGATCGATGCGTCCACGTGGGAACAAGTTGTTCATAGGTGTCTGTTTGTACAAGACTGGTATGGACTAATGGACTCGCGTATGGTGATCTGTAGCCCCATACCCCAGACGATGCCGAGAGCATATGCAATTGCAACAAAAAGCCAAAAAAAAAAAAACAAAATCAAAAAAAAAAAAACAAAAATCATGAAGCACAGCACAAAAAAAAAGCACCAGCAAACTAAACACGAGGCGGGAGCATAAAAAACCACAAATATTATGCAGCAACAAAGCAAAGAAGCAAGCATCCAAAAAGCCAAAAAACAAAATAAAGCAAACGAAAAAAAAAGAAAGAAGCACAGAAAAAAGAAAAGCAAGATACAAAAAAACCAAAAAAACAAAAACTATTCCAAGTGGTGTTGACCTCACCAAAATGCCTATATGATATACCAATACACTGGCAACAAATGGACCAATTCACACGTCAGAGTCAACAACCGTTAAGTCAACCGACTCACGAACTTCGTAGCGAATATGGGAAAGATAGGCACTCCTTCACCCCTACGGAACATATTTTTGGAATACAGTCGACCAAGGAATACCCCACTCGCACCTTAATGCCGGTACCCCATCATTGATAGAAATTCCTACCGGTGTGAAACATCGGATGAGTGGCTTACATGACCCGAACCCGAGACCATCATAATCATTGGGTGCGAGAAATGATGATAGAGAATATGGTGGGTTAAAGAAAATGGCGAGCATGTATTTTCGAGACCTCATGAAACATTATAAGATAAATAAGACGCACCTGATCCACATGTTCCAAAAGCTAGGTGGAATCATTTGCGTCGCCGGTGACGTTACTCTCGAGCTCCACGCTGAGATTGGTTATTATGGAAGGTCTAAAAAGACTTATTGGCGAAACCTATTATGTTACCAGAGTCAGACCCTGTGGGCAGAGTGGGTAGGAGAACGTGACCTAAGTTATGTAATGGGTTGGCTCTTTAGCAAAACTGCCGATTCGTAACATTAGAAACTTTTGGGGAAGGACTCGAGGGGTGGGCACGACGTTAGAAAACATGAACAAGACTATATAAAACCACACACTGCCTGACATTGGTACACAAACAAACCAGATCTATACACAAGCAACCTGACACCTATGTCCGAGTAGTTTTTTTTTTGCGAGGCTATAGTAATGACAACCAACTCAGTGCAATTATTCGATGGTCCACAGCACAATCACGATGGCTAATACACCAACCGGTGTCATATGGTTCCAAAGCCGAGAGAAGTCGCAAGCCCGCTCTAGGTTACGCTCGGAACCAAAAGATGCGCGTCAACTGACCACGACGAACCTGATTGTAAAAATGAAGATCGCAGCAGAGCCTCGTTTATCAAACGAACTTGGTGTCTACTCATTGACGTTTTCCTCGAGTAAATTGGAGCGCGCCCCTCCGAAACACTTTGGAAGGTTGGGTTGCACTCAGAAGTCCGCTTACTCCGAAAGCGTTAAAAAAAGTTTAAGCCTGACGGAGTCTTGGGATCCTCAAACACAATCAGTTTAAAATGATCACTGAGTTCGATCTCCGATACGAAAGTCGTTGGTTATCTTAGGAAATACAGTTATCCACGAAACCTATTTTTGATAGCTGCTTGTGGTGAAAAATCAAGACAGACTACCCGACGTAAAAGAGTAAATTCGTGGAACAAACAGGCCTACCAACGTGAGAACGCCTTGACTTGATTTTATTGCCAATGCCCAAAACCCCGACACTAGCACAGCGGGCTCGTCGATTGAGTTCAAGAATCAATGGGTTGGCCACAGGCCAAGACATCTGACGAGCAGGAGTCTCTGGTTGCTCAGATATAAATCCGCTGTGGTATCTAACATTATTTGATGCGACTCATATGACGACGCAATTACCACTCGGTAAGTGAAAATAATTCTTTGAACTTTGCGGTTTTCCAGTGCTCCCAGTGTTTTCGTAAACATTTAAACAAATAAATCAGCGTTGAGTAACCATGAGAGCCGCTATTGCTAAAGAGACTTTTTAGACAGTGATTTAAGTAAAGTCGAATTAGCACTCGTTCTCGTTGTTGAGCACGACACTCGAGTTTTGGTGACCACTGCTCTAAACCATTTATTTAAAAGATATTTTTTAACCTTTGATAAAAATCGTTTTGGCGAAACTTTCTCTCTATTTTCGACGAACCCTCCTGACCCACTGTATGTGAAAACAAGTGTTTCTCAACCTGTAGACATGTGGACGCCTTCACGTGACCAATGTCTAAATTTAAATATGTGGGGTATCCGAGAACACCCTTAATTTTGTGTGCAAGGATGATGAACCGTCTGCCCACACTGCACGATATTGCTTCAGCGCCACCAACGAATGATGGTCCTGGGTTGTATTCACCAATTGAATGGCGCTTCAACAGTTGTTTCCCGTAAGTGTCGCGACAAACGGCGCAATACGCCTTTTAGAAAGGTGATTGTCGCTCTGCCTTACTGAGAACAGTGTGTCGAGTTCACCAAGTCTTTATTTTTTTTTTTTTTAAATGCTCTGTTGTTATGAGACCACTCAAATAATGACATGAAATGCCAGCTTTGTATGTATTTTCCCGCGAAATAACTGACAGATCAGAGTAACCAATGGCCTTCGTCCAATTCCGATTGACGTCATAGTCAGACTATCTCGGAAGAACTCGGGAGGTTGGTGATTACCATTTCGACAGGGTAAAACTGACTGATCCCAACAACCAATGGTCTGGCGATGGTGTGCGAGAACGCTAACCTATGGTCGGTTCCGCCTTGAGTGTCACCTGTGTTTGTTCATGTAAACGGCACTTAGAGCCCTGATTCTTAACTTAACGTGATTAACCTACGAAGAGTCTCTGTTGTTTTTCCTGCAAACATGGGACCAATCCACGATTTCTAGTTTACACCGAGATTCTTCTATGGATTACTATACCTCCAGAAGAAATGTTCTCCGATCCTGTTGCGGCAACTGTTTGTTCGTTGTGTTAAATATCCGCTGAAGCTCCTAAGTTTTTAAGGTGGGACTGGTGAGCTCAATCGTGTCTCAAGCGATTGCAGTGGGTCGTTATGGGTGACCACACCGCATGTGGTGACAGGTTCTACTACCGTTTTCGTCCCTCTCGCGCAATGTCTGTGGGCGGAGTGAGAGTACGGTGGTCCTGATATCATACCGCACACCAGTTAACTCATTACACCCCCACCTTGCAAACGTGAACGTCGCGGTTTGACCGGCGAGCTTCCAGCCACGCCTTTGGCTTTGGTTTGGGTAACATGCCGGTTATTCCACCATCAAGGGTCCGCTGAAAGACCACTTGGGAGGAACATTACCGAGTAATGTGGCTGTGGACCCTACGAGGGTTGTTCATCGTCGACATCACTTGCTAACCATAAGCGTACCTTGATAATGATGAGTAAACACCCACACAGGGATTATGGCCAGTTTCCAGCAATGTTATCAGCAAGCTCGTTTGGCTCTCCTCCTCTCGAAGATCGATCCAATTCTCGCCGTCCCCGAGAAAGATACCTCGTTATGGCGGACCTGAGAGCTACAAGTCCGTTTTGGCTGCCCTTCAGGGTCAGGGTCGAACAGCTGGTGTTATGTTAGAGAAGGTACTTTGTTTAAGACGCTAGGCCCAGATTGGTGTCTTTGTGAGGTAGACACACAGACAAAGGCCGTTACTCAGCAAGCGGGTCAATAACTTCTGTCGCTAATTTCCTCGGGCTTGAGTCATTATGTGCTATACTCCCAGAAAAAAATTCCTAACTTTTCTAGATGCGTTTGGTCTGGAACCTGTGCAGGATGACCTGTGAGGTCAACTGTGATGACACCTGTCGAGGTCCAACTGTGTAGTAAGATAACACCCCGTTGATAGTGTATTAGATGGTTGAAGAACTCACAGGACGGCTGTTGAAGCCTAAGATCACAGCTGATGTCCATGAAAAGTGTTAAGGTTGACGGCCCTCACAAGACGCCCGTCGCTGCTGAGTTAAAAAGTTAGGCTGAGATATCGAAAGCTGCCGATAAGAATAAGAAACATGCGTGATAATGATAGTCAACGAAGAACAGGGTGGTGAGTCGGAGCTATGGTTACATTGTTGGGACACTTGGTGTTATCATTGCCGCTGCTTCGCTATGGATACACAATTAGCCAGTTGAATGAAAAAGAGACACGATTAGAGCCTGTGAGACACTTGATGGTGTAGCACGTCAGAAAATCGCTAGAACATTTGTCGTTTCCAGCGTTAGACACATTTAGATTCATTGACAACACACAAACACACGACAACTGTATATGACTGCGCATCGATCGAAAAGAACCTTATTGAAGCGAACTTTACGATGCGCTACCTTGTCCACGACTGGTGCTGTGGCAGTGAGTATGATTTCTAAAAAGGCTTTTTCGGGGAACCATTGGGGATAACAACCAGAGGACAGTTAAAAGAGGCACAGTGAATAAAAAAAAGAAAAACTTGCTGCACGATGTTGGTGCATGGGGAACGCCTGCTAAGTAAAATGGGCAACGCAATCGAAAAAGGTGGATACCGACAGACCCCATTTCAAATCAACGTAAGATAATGGTTGAGCTGTTTTGTTGGCTGGAGGGATATTTTTTTTTTTTTTTTAATGCAGTGTGGCTTTCGCAGGCGCTGGCCTTTAATGATTTTCGACAGTTTAATCACACAGTGTTATGAAGACTGAGATGAAAAGGCTATAACCATGCGTTGGAGCACAGTTAGTCCAGCGCGAAAGAAGCGTGCGTCTGAAAAACCCCCGCAAGTCGCCAAGGCCGTAGAGATAAGATCCAGCGTTTTACGGCAAATGCTCTCAGATGCTAACGCTGACATCAATGAATCACAAACCATGCGTTGGAAGAACTTAGTACACACACAGTCGTGATGACAATACACAAGTACAGCGGACGAGTGTTACACTGAGAGATCCCGAAAGATTGCGGATATACTACCAACCCGAGTGCAGAAGATGTAAGGATTATCAATTATTGTTTGTTGGATCCACGCGTTAGGTTTGGGATATGTGGGAATAGCGGGTCCATAATGGTGATGGGCACTCACGCTCGATAAAAAAATGTTGGAGTAGTATAAGAGTGATGGACAAAACTTATAGAGGCAGATGATTGTTACGGTCTCACACACTTGACGATAATCGCGAGTGGAGATAGTAGCACAACTGTCGTAGTGCGGAGGCCATCCTCCTAGCCCTATACTACAGCTGCGGATTGTGACAATTGTGAAAAATGTGATTCTGAATGGTGCGTGCGGTACCGGCGTGCCCAAGAGTGGTTAGTGGTGACACCGACATGGGTTACACTCAGAGTTTACAGTCGACATGAGGCTCACGCACGACCAACAAAGCGTTCACAAACGGTCCTTGGTGGATGGGGAGGAGGACTAACGGAATGTTGTGAGGGGGTGAGCACCTTGAGTTGATAAAAGCGGACTTCTTGAAAGTTGTCAATGCGTTTGTACTCATGCAATTTGGTAAAGGGTAGACATGTCAGCAGATATGGGATACTACATTGATTAGGTTGTGTCACAGAAGACCGAGTCGAGACACTCAAGGAAGGTGTCAGACCCTCAAGAAGACGGGAAGGGTGGAAAGACAAGCCTTTGACCGATAATTTGTTTGGGGTGGTGTACCCCAAAGCTGGTGATGGTTGCGAAGAAGTGGTGTATATATTATTTACGACGAGTGGCTTTAGGAAAAAAAAACAAGTTGTAGTATATACAAGAGACCATGGCGACGTCATCAGAAAACCTCACACTTGTTAGAAATGGTGGGCAGCCGTTTGTAAACTCCACTAACAGGTAGACGCAATCCAACGTTCACGGCGCGAGAGTCATACAATCAACTTGATTTAGAGAGCGGTTGTTTTTTAAGTGACGTGACAAATGGTCAATATTGTTAATTCCGTTGACAAACAGATCGAGTTTAAAAAACCCAAATAAAAAAAAACAAAAAACAAAAAAAAAAAAAAATAAAAAAAAAGAAAAAGACAATAGAAAAAACAAAAAATCAAAAAAAAAAACAAACAGCTGGCAGTCGCGACACACAACCGTCGTTGTTTTTTAGAGCTCAGGAAGCGCGACCCGCAGTTGAAGACCATATGCCCACGGCTGTTGGGGTCAAAGCGCTGAGAGGGTTCACAAGGTCCTAATTGGAGTCGAGGTTGGTTAACGACAGAGACATCCGAATCAGGTAAACGGCCAGTAGAAGCGCTTGTTCATTAATCTTTTGAGACGTGAACTAGGTTGAGACCAACGGAATGGGAACAGTTGGTAGATAGACAGTCTAAGGTCACTTTTTGAGAAGGCTTATAGAACCTCAATAAGAACTCACACATACAAAACTGCCTACTTTAACAGCGAGACGTTCGTCGTCATTTAATGAGCGTGACATCGAAGGTGTTGCCAATCGTGGATCGGAACAAATCTTGACGCGGATAGCTGGGTGGTTATCTGAGGGGTCTGGATGGACTATCGACAAAATAGATGCACACTACGTTAATTTCGCTATTTATAGACCTTTGAATGGGAGTAGCTACATTACGTTACCAAAGGAGTTGCGCAATAGTAAGAAGGGTTTGGTAAAACGTGAATAACGATGATGACAACAAGTGTTTTAGATGGTGTCACCTAGCGCATAAGTTCCCTGTTGGAAAAAACTCTGATAGAACATCAAAGTATGCTAGGCATGTCAGTGAGTTGAATTATGATGGAATTAACTTCCCAGTCACACTCAAAGATTACAACAAGATCGAAAAGGCTAACGAAATTAGCATCAACGTTTTCGGGTATGAAAATAAGCAACCATTCCCTGTGTATGTTTCTAAGGAAGCGTACCCTGACCACATGGACCTACTGTTGATAACTAATGATGTGGGCAACAAGCACTACGTGTACATTCGCGATTTCAACAAGTTTATGTACCGTCAGACAGAGCATTAAGGCTAGAAAACATTTTTGTAGACATAGCCTGCAGTGTTTTAGTCGAGCGGACGTGCTTGAAAGTCATGTTGAAGTATGTTTGGTCATCAATGGGAAGCAAGCTATTAAAATGCCGCAAAAAGGTGCGAAAGTGAAATACGAGAATTTTAGTAGGCAGCTAAACGTACCATTTGTGGTGTATGCAGACTTTGAGGCTATCACACAGAAGGTGCACACAGCAAAGCTGTCAAGCGAGTGTAGCTACACAAATGCTTACCAGAGACACGTTGACTGCGGTTATGGGTATAAACTAGTTTGTTGCTATGACAATGAGTATAGTAAGCCAGTGAAAGTGTATCGTGGTGAAAATGCAGTTAACAAGTTCATTGGGGAGATGTTAGAAATTGTCAAATATTGTAAAGAGACGTATGAGAGTCACTTTAACAAAGAAATGATACTAACTGATGCCGATAAGAAGAACTTTGACGAGGCTAAGAGTTGCCATATCTGCAGTGTTGAGTACACTGGCGCTGACGTTAGAGTGAGAGACCACTGTCACGTGTCAGGCAAGTACAGAGGGTCTGCACATCGCGATTGTAACGTGAACTTTAAGTTGACTGACAAAATTCCTGTGATCTTTCATAACTTACGCGGTTACGATAGCCATTTCATCATGCAGGAGATTGGCAAGTTTGGTCAAGACATAAACGTGATACCGAACAACATGGAGAAGTACATGGCGTTCATGCTTGGAAAAAACTTGGTATTCTTGGACAGCTTTCAGTTCATGGTAGCTCTTTGGACAACTTGGTGAAGAACCTACCAAGAGACGCTTTCAAATACACGTCAGAAGTGTTTCATAATGAGGGGTTGGCACTTATGACAAGAAAGGGGGTCTATCCCTATGATTATATGGACTCCTTTGATAAATTCGATGAATGCGAGCTACCCTCCAAAAAGGACTTTTACAGCATTCTGAACGATGAAGATATTACGGAAGAAATGCATGAACGCGCTTGCGATGTGTGGGACTACTTCGACGTCGAAAGTATGGGTGGGTACCACGACCTGTATTTGAAAAGCGATGTGCTCTTGCTCGCCGATGTTTTTGAGAACTTTCGAAAGACATGCCATCGCGAGTACAAACTAGACCCGTGTCACTATTTCACATCGCCTGGATTGGCTTGGGACGCTATGTTAAAGATGACTGGAGTAGAACTTGAACTATTGTCTGACATTGACATGTTTCAGTTTGTAGAATTAGGTATGCGTGGTGGTGTGAGCTACATATGCAACAGACACGGCGTGGCGAATAATAAATACATGGAAGGGTATGACAAAGAGCAAGAGTCGAAGGATTTGATGTACCTTGACGCCAACAATTTGTATGGATGGGCAATGAGTCGAAGTCTACCCACGGGTGGCTTCAAGTGGTTGACTGAGAAAGAAATAAAAAAAAGTTAATCTATGCGACTATCACAACGATAGTAAAAAGGGCTTACTGCTTGAAGTCGGCTTGGAGTATCCAGCTCATTTACATGACCTACACAACGATTACCCGGTGGCTCCCGAGAAGATGGAGATAACCGTTGACATGTTGTCGGAGTACTGCACGAAAATCAAAAATAAGTTTAACGTGAGTGGTTGGCGGTGTGAAGAAGTTGGTGACTAATTTGAAGGATAAAAAAAAGTATGTGTGTCACTACGGAAATCTGCAGTTGTATGTGGATCTTGGATTAAAAATCAATAAGATTCACAGGGTCCTGCAGTTCGACCAGTCCAAGTGGCTAGGCAAGTACATCGACTTTAACACAGTCAAAAGAACTGCGGCTAAGAACGCTTTTGAGAAGGACTTCTTCAAGTTGATGAATAATAGTGTGTTCGGAAAAAACGATGGAAAATTTGAGGAAGCGTGTGGACGTAAGATTAGTGACCACTGCGAAGAAATTAGAAAAGCTTGTCTCGAAGCCGACGTTTGTGTCTTGCAAGATATTTAGCGAGAACTTAGTTGCTGTCCACAAAGTTAAAGAAACGCTGACCACTAAACAGACCTGCATATGTGGGTATGTGCATACTTGACTTAAGTAAAACGCTGATGTACAATTTTCACTACAATTATATTATGAAAAAGTACTCTAGCGACACCTGTAGATTACACTTCACTGACACTGACAGTCTGTTGTACTCAATCAAAACTGACGACGTTTATTCCGACTTTATGATGGAGTGCGAAAAGTTTGATAATAGCGACTACCCTGCAGACAGCCCATTCTTCTTTAGAGAGAATAAGAAAGTTATTGGGAAGATGAAGGACGAGTGCGCTGGAACGCCAATTGTCGAGTTCGTCGGGTTGCGCAGTAAAATGTACAGCTATTTAAAAGAGGGTGGAGGTGGCGGGAAAACCGCTAAAGGTATTAGAAAAAATATAATTAAAAAGGTACTCCAGACACGCAGATTACAAAAGCGTGTTACTCGAGCAGAAACAGTTGCGACACCACAATGAAGACCATTAGAAGTGTCAAAACATCAGATTGGTAGCTACGAAATTAATAAAGTATCGCTGTCCTGCTTTGACGACAAACGATACCTTTTAGAGAATGGTATTGACTCCTACGCGTATGGCCACAAAAACATTGTAGTGAGAGATACCACTGAGAGTAGTGAACAAACAGACTAATTCGTAGAGTAGTTGGCTATTTGTTAGTCAATGTTGTTAGCCAATCAAAAGAGCACCATTTTGTTATCCATTTGGATAAACATCACCACTAGACTTGAAAATCTAGTGGTTTTTTTTTTCGCGCGTGAGTTGAGACAGCAGTAGTTTGTTGAAAAAAAATGTGAAAACGTTGAAACAACACTCTCTATTTTTTTAAATACGTGAAAATGTTGAAACGACACTTTCTTTTTTAAATATGTGAAAAATGTGAAACGACACATTCTATTTTTTTAAAAAACATGCAAAAATATTAGAAATGTCACATTATTAGCGTATAAATCGGGTTTGTGGTCTTATTTGATGTATGTTGTAAATTTAGAATTACCGAAATGACATCGAATTTTTGGGGGTTTAGGATTTGGTGTAAATTTGGTGATGTTTTGGCGATTATATTCGCGTTCAACATTGAATGTGTAAAAATTGAGCTCGTAGCCCCACTCTCTATACTACTGATGGTATCACGATAAAAAACACCTGGGTTCCTGCTCCCAAAAACAGGTTTGTGTTAGGAATGGCATCCAGCTGTAAAACTTTGCTACAAACTCATGATGATACAACTTAACAATACTAAATTACCGCCTTGCTCGTCGCGCGGGTAAACAAGGAGCACGTCCCTCAGTGAGTTACCAGGCTGGGGTCGAAAAATATGCTACTGGTACACCAGCCACTTTGAAAGCTGGGATTATCCCAGTAAAGAGTTACTTCACGCCCTACGGTCAAGCAGGAAACAAAACTTACAAAAAACTCAAGCAACCTGGATAAATATCAAATTTGATAAACAGAAAACGAAATGTCTTCCACGTCTACGTTTTTGCTGTATGGAACGCACATTCAATCAACATGAAATCTGCTTCCATTTGTGACTTTATAATTTCAAAGCGTATTGAATGTTCTTGCGGTTACTGAAACCTGGCTTTCTAACAAGAATGCAGTAGATACTACTATAGCTGAAATTATCAATACAGCTTACAAGATTACAAGTTTCTTCATTTGCCAAGATCCCATTCGAAAGGAGGTGGAGTTGGGGTATTCCTTCGCAAAGGTTTCACCGTAAATAAAAATGAAGTCTCAACGTTTGCGTCAATGGAATATATGGATCTTTCCATATCATCGTCTCAAAAGCATATTCGCCTCATCACAGTTTATAGACCTCCTCCATCTCGTAAGAACAAGCTTACGACATCCATGTTCTTCAATGATTTTTCAACGATTTTAGAAGAGTTAGTTGTTGTTCCGGGTTATTTGTTAATTGCTGGGGATTTCAATTTCCATATGGATGTTGTTAATGATGACGATGCTACTAGGTTTACGGAACTCCTGGATTCAGCAGGTTTACAACAAAGAGTTACTGGTACGACTCATCGTTGTGGTCACACACTGGACCTTACACTGTAAAAAATGATTGGTTGAAATAACCAAAAAAAAAAGGTCATCTGAATGCAACTGAGAGAACCAGTTAAAAATTGGTCATAGTAACCAAAACCATATTGGTTAGAATAACCAATATTAATTTGGTTAACACGACCAATTAGTATCGGTTATCCAACCAATAACATTTGGTTATAACCAATTAGGTTTTGGTGAGTACAACCAATAAAAAATGGTCCGTTTAACCAATGATTATTGGTCAAGCAGATGCAACTGAGACAACCAATAGACATTGGTTGACTGTTGCCATTTTAACCAATTTAATATTGGTTGAAACGAAAATGACAGATTTAACCAGTTTCTAAATTTTAAAAAGTTATACATAAAAAGTCAAGCAAAAATATGAGAAATAATCCTAACATATTTAATTGCATAGAAATTACCATACAACGATTCATTAAATATCCTATAGACATAAGTACACATCAATGCTTAAGGTTGTTTAAAAAGTTTTTGACACCACCTGGCAACCAGTAAAGCAATTATGCAGCAAAATGCTACAAGTTACCTAATGTTTAATGTTATTAATTTAACATCCTAATCGTGCAGCAAAATGTTTATAATTTGGTGTATATACAGTGACATAATTAGCATATTACATGACTGTGACAACTCATAAATACATATACAAGTTGGTATGGGCAATCTAAGCACTAAGCAGCCACAATATATCCTAAATTATCTTTAATTAGCATTGTCACTAAAAGTGCATTTGAACATGTGGCAAACCTAGTTAGCCTAACTAAGAAAAAATATGAAAGCTGCTAAATTCTCAAAAGAACTGGATATAATATGAAAAGGAGAAATACGAGAACTTCAATGTGTCGAAAAATACTTAAGAGTATACTTACATATATTCATGGACGACGTTTCGGACGATGCGTCCTTCTTCACATAAAGGACACATCGTCCGACACATCATCCATGAATATACGTAAGTACTCTTACTTAAGTATTTTTCGATACAGTGAAGTTCTCTTATTTCTCCTTTGCATATTATATCTAGTTAGCCTAACCTCCAGGGTCATTTGCTGATGTTAAACATGTAAACAAGTTCTTGACACCAACTGCATGGGAGAAGGATTTTAGCTAATATCCTTCCTGTATTTTATATATATATACCATATATTAGCTAGGTAGTAATTTGTCACAGATTCAAATGCAATTTTAGTGACATTGCTAATTAAAGATAATTCAGAATCTATTGTGGCTGCTTAGTTAGCCCATAGCAACTTGTATTTCTATGGATTTATGAGTTGTCACAGAGTTGTTAACTCTTCTATTAACTAAACGGTAAGAGCTAATTAGGACATGACTGCAACATACACAACATGTAAATATGTCAGCTACAAGATAAAAATGTAATTTTAACAGTAATTCACAATACTATACCCAATTACAAAGATGACGTTCAAACAGCCTAGAGCAGAATATCTTTATTTTCTTTCATCTGTCATGGATGATGATGATCCCAGGAATTTCTTCCCAAATATGGCACATAAATGTAACTTGTTTGGCATTTTTCATGTTCTCATATGGTAATTTCCATTGAATTAAGTCAAGAATATCCTGAAATCAAAATTATATGATTGTGTTAGTAAATACTGTAAATGTTTTAAATGTCAATTTTCAAATGCTAAAGATGGGTTATGTTGAGTGAGTTTAATAACGGTAACTTAAGCATCATGCATGCTGTGTAGCAAAACGTTTTCATAATAAATTTAAGCTATTAATAATGTTTCTCATGGAGAAGGCAGGAAATAAAATCAGACATAGAATCCATAATCCACTACATACAGTACAAGAGCTGAGTGGCATTCTTGCCACCTGAATATAAAATTCATATCTTGACTGCTGAGACAACCATGTACTGTAATATCCCTCATACAGTACACCATGGCATATATACATATATTCAAGTTTAACTGTTCAAGTTTGGTTGGATAAGGCCACACCAATTTGATACTTCAGGGCAGAGATTCAAAATTTTTAGGTTCGGTCGGAAAAATGAAAGTCTTTTCACCTGCTAGGTACGAGGGTGAAAAGCACAAAAATAACCAATTTTTGATCAAAGTAAATGATAGGTACAAATTTTATTTTATTTGGTTTCACAAAAACAGGGTCGGTCAGATCCGCGCCCCGAACAATTAAATTGGTGTGGCCTAATGAGTCAGGACATTATCTGAGAGAAAATAACACTCATGCAAGAATAAAGTGATGAGTCAATGTTAAATGTATTATAACACTGTTTATCAAATAACATTTTGAAAACTTGCGCACTGATTGGCTAAGAGCCATGTTTATATAACTGTATGTAAACATGGATTTTTCCCGCCATTTTTATAAAATGGACTGCAAGACGAACCTTTGCTCACAAACAGCTAAAATGTCAATAAATATGTTCTGTGAGAGCCAACAAGAAAAAAAGCGAGAAGATTGGATGCTTTTCTTCACAGTTAAGAGCGTTTATGTTCAAAAAACATCTTTCCGTGTTTACATACAGTTATAGAAACACTCGTAAAAGTTGAGAGAACTCGAAATAGTGTGGAAACACGAGCCCACTAATTTCTCCCAAACTTCCACTCATGTTTCTATAACTGTATGTAAACACGGAAAATGTTTTCTATTTCTTAAATATAAACACACAATGGCATGCGTGGATATTTTCTTGATTGTCCTCTAACTCGTACAGACTTGTATAGGTCAGTAGAAGCAAACATAGCTTGCATGAGAAAAATAAACTTTTTGAAATCTCTTTTGACCCTAGGGCGAGGGCAAATTTCCAGTGTCTTAAGGAAGCTGCTAATTAGTAAAGGCATTTTATCCGTTAGGTAGTCATTTGACTAGGTATAGTCATTTAGGTAGTTATTTGAGACAGGTTCAATTCAATTTAAGTGACAGTGCTAATTAAAAATAATTTAGGAACTATTGTGGCTTATGCTTAGGTAGCCCACCCATACCAACTTATGGATGTGTATAGTATGAGATGTCACAGAGCTGTTAACCCTTCTACTAATTAAATGGCATCTTGAGCTAATTATGACTGTCATGTACACAATATGCAAAAATGTAATACATTATACAGTAATTCAAATTTCACAATACATAATAGATACTAACCGATTACAAAGATGACTTTCACACAGACAAAGCAGAATGTCTTTATGATGATCCAGGAACTTCTTCCCATATAAGGCACATACCGTACATGTAACTTGTTTGGCATTATCATGTTTTCATATGATGACTGGATATAATACGAAAATAATGATGACTGGTTGAATTAAGTCAAGAAAACCCTGAAATCAATATTATATGTTAGTAAATAAATGCTTTAAATGTCAATTTTCAAAACGTTAAGAATTGTATTATGTTGAGTGAGTTTAATCATAGTAACTCAAGCAACGTGCAAGCTGTGTACCATTGTATGAAATTTCTGTAAGCATTGATCTTAAAGTGCCCCTGAGATAACTACAAGATATTGATTCCTGCCATTTGTTATCATGGAAATATAATTTTAGGCATTTGCCAAAAAACAAAAAAATGTCTATGGAGAAGGCAGGAACTTTCTTGCCACATGACAGTGGCGGCACAACGTGGTGTGGGGCCCGGTGAAAGAAACCAGTTTGGGCCCCCCTCCCACAAAGTGACAACATGTATGCAAGGGTCCAGAAATGTTTTGAATTTAGGGTCTCTGAAATGACATTTCCTGCGGGAGAGCACCTTTGAGTAAAATCTAAAGACCACAAATCACTTTTTTGTAGTGTATCCATTATTTTTAAAGAAACTATTATTAATAATAGCACCATTGATAAAAAGTGGCAATTTGCCGGATGGACCCCTCGGCCCAACTTCGTGGTGCGGTGCACCGTTTGCACACCCGTAGTGCCGTCAATGCCACATGAACATAAAATTTATATCTTGTCACCACCATGTAATATCTAATTTATATAAGTAACTCAAGTTATTATTTAATACACTTACACCTGGCATATGACCACTGTGATATGACATACATGTATGTATTTATTATATAGATGGGAGTGTTTTACTAATAAATATGCAGTGACATATTTTCCATATCCTCAGTAGTGAAGATATCGATCACATGATTAAACATTTTCCCACCTTTTGCATTGAATCTATATAATAAAAAGAAAATTACAAGATGGCTTGAAGATATGAATTTTATCTTCAAGTGGTGTAAACAATAGTTTACTTATTCGCTGCACTCATTCGTAAAATATTGTTTTCACCACTCGAAGATAAAATTCATTTCTTTGCACCACCGTGTAATATCCTGTATATATTTAACTGCTTAAGTTTTGTTTGATAATAAGTAATAACTCAGGGCTTTATCTGAGAGAAAATAACACTCATGCTAGATTGAGATGCTGAGTCAATGATACAGTAAATGTATTATAATACTGTATAAACACACATGCATGAATAACTACAAACTGTGCAATACGCCAATAATATTTTCTTGATGTCATCTCATTCATTTTGTATAAAATCATGCACAACAGACTTGTATGGGCCAGTAGAAGCAGTATGGCTTGCATGAGAAACATAAACATTTTCTAACCAATTGGGAACTTTGATGTTTGAGTATGATATATAAATAATTTCGAACTATGTTATGCTGATTGTAAAGTCTTCGTTAAAATCGAATCTCGAAAATATAACAGCTACAGTATCACTATCAGTAAATTGTCAGGCCGAACATACAGGCAAACACAACTCAAAAATAACCCTCTAAAACAACCATCCAGTCATTTGATTACAATAATATAATGAAAACAAACAATTGAATAAGAACAGGGAATAAATAAATGCGCATTATTTATTAAACAGCTTATTCAATAGCTAGTGCCGACTCAATCAAATGATATACAAATATTACTGATTAAACTGAATGTGGCTTACCTTTTAAAATCTGACTGCAATCCTCGTGACCGCGTCTAAAGCCCACGACTAGGAAAGCAACGAGTCCTTTTGAAAACCATCACAAAATACAGCCAAGAAATTCAAATTAAATATCAAAATATAACGATCAAACATCAACAATCACCAAGTTCGCCTTGAAACATTTCGAAATGGCCGCGTGGTGTATTGTATCCCATGATTCTTTGAGGTCTCACAAGAATCGTGGGGCGCGCGGAGCTAAGACCCTGGGTACGAGGTTGGGGATTCGCTTGCGCGTGTCATTCAGCCACACTTTCCGCGTTGTTCGTTTTATGTTCGATTTAAAGTTTTTATTTTGTTATATTGTATTAATTATTGGATACAAATTTTGCGAAAAATGCTACTTTAACAAAAACCAAGTGACTGTAAATCAATTTTTAATGGACATCTTTGTGTACAAAGTGGACACAGACCACGTCACATCAAGGTTATTTTCTCGAGATTCAGAAGCTTTACAAGAACAAAAACCCTAACCATAATCCAAATAAAAACTCTAGTCATAACCCTAAAATAAAATAATAAAATAAAATGAATATATACTAACCCTACTTTTAAACTAAATATTTCAATGATATATATAATATTATGTGTCCAATACACAAAGTAGCAGCCCTTTAATGTGCCTAGCAATTTTGTAAAAATACTTCGGGTACCTATATCTAATCGGTGACCTAACACGGATCAGAAAATTTGTTTTAGAGTTAGGATTATCAGAGTTAGATTTGCGCTAACTTACACTGTGTTATTTTAGATTAATTAAATATATGGGATATTCATCGCTAGGGACTATTGAGCAGGGTGAATCATCCCCAGGGATGAATGACAGCTGGAGGTCATGCATCCATTGGGTTTACTCGTTCCTTGGGGCCACTGCTGTTCCTAAATATTACTACATATCCCTGCTCATTGAAAAATACACATGTGATTGTTCTTTAGTTAAATGTAAACCAAATGCTATATCAGCTAAAATTTCTTTATAACCAGTTAAAAATTGGATAACTATAGCTTCAAAACATAAGTAGGTGCAACCAATTTGGTTTTGGCACTTTTATTATAAATTGGTTACTTTGACCATTTTTTATTAGTTGTAACCAAATTTGTTTGGTTGTTTTGACCAATATAACTCTAAAGCTATACAATGACCAATTAAAAATCGGTTACGGTAACCAATTTATTTAGGTTGTAACCAATACAATTGGTTGTCTTAACAGTTTTAAATTGGTTGCAACCAATTTAAACGGTTATTTTAACCAGTCGTTTTTTACAGTGTATTATTGATCGTCAGGAGGATAGTTTGCTGTCTACTGCCATGGAGATCGTCTCTGATTTACCTTCAGATCACAGTGTTGTTGTTTGCACCATGGATTTTCCGAGACCCCAATCCTCTAAAAAAGTTATTAATCATCGTGATTTACGTCGTATAGACTTACAGGCATGGCGAAAAGATATCCTTGAGTCGCAATTAATTTGTTCATCCGTATCTGATGTAAACACTGCTACTGAACAGTTCAATTGTGTATTGTCTGAGCTTTTGGACAAACACGCACCCAAGCGTACACGCACAATTACCCTACGCCCAAATGCTCCATGGTTTAATGATAGCTTAAGAGTTATGAAGAAACAAAAACGACAGTTTGAGCGTAAATTTCTCTCTACACGACTTTCAGGTTCATCATCAATTGTACAAGGAACAATGTCGTAAATACGCAAAGGCAATTGATTTTGCAAAAACAGATTATTATAAGGCTAAGATATCTAACTCTAATCAGAATCAGCTATTTCACATGATTGAGGGGATGTTCCGAGTAAAATCTATTCCTTTATTGCCATCACATGATTCTTCGTATGACCTGGCTGATGCTTTTAGTTGTTATTTTTCAACTAAGATTCAGTTACTTCGAGATAAACTTACTAGTAGTAGTACACATGGGTCAGTTAAGAAGTTATCTATAGCAGTTGACTCTCCTTGTTGTAAAAAGCTCTCTCAGTGAATTTACTACTGTATCTGAAAGCTTTGTCTGTAAACACAATCAAACAGTACTCGTCTAAATCCTGTGCCTTAGATCCTGTACCTACACATCTGCTAAAGGAATCTCTTGAGTGTTAGCTGCCCCAATTACTGACATTATCAATTCATCTTTATCCTCAGGAGTATTTCCTCTGTCACTTAAGAAAGGTCTCATCTGCCCATCTATTAAAAAACCTACTAGTGATAAAGAGCAATTCCCTAACTATAGACCTATTACTAACGTGGCTTTCTTGTCAAAAGTATTAGAGCGGAATGCTGCCAGACAGACAACAGACTATCTTATTGAGAATAACCTCCTTGCAAAAATGCAATCTGCTTATAGACTCTTTCATAGCACAGAGACAGCAGTTCTGCGTGTTTTCAATGACATCCTTAATGCACTTGATGAAAATCAGGAAGTAGTGTTGGTACTGTTGGACTTATCATCTGCGTTCGACACCATTGACCACACTGTTCTATTGGAGAGACTTAAACATCGTTATGGGTTTAGTGGAACTGTACTAGCCTGGTATCGCTCATACCTTTCTGATCGGGTGCAGTCAGTTACGGTGAAGAATACGCATTCCTCAAATAAACCATTGCAATATGGTGTACCTCAGGGTTCTGTACTGGGTCCACTTCTGTTTTCACTCTTCTTTGCGCCATTGGAAGATGTGATCAAAGCCCACGGCCTTGATTGCATAATGTACGCTGATGACACACAGCTGTATATGCCTATAAAATCTCCATGTGATCGACCTGCTGCTCTAGCTAAACTTGAGTTATGTATTAAGGACATCACCATCTGGTGTACTATGAATGGTCTTATATGCAATCCAAGTAAAACCGAGATTGTCCATCTATCATCACGTTTTATGCATTGCGAACCAATACCAGAAATATGTGTCAATGATGTGATAATCCAACCGGCTCCGGTTGCACGTGATCTCGGTGTTGCTGTTGATAGACATTTAAAATTAAATACTCATGTAAATAACATTTGTAAATCGGCCACTTTGGCTATCAGAAATATTGGCAAGATCAGGAAATATTTGAGTAAAAAGGACTGTGAGAAGTTGGTGCATGCATTCATAACATCAAAACTTGACTGCTGTAATAAGCATCCTATATGGCTTACCAGATACTGAATTGAGCAAGTTACAGCGAATTCAAAATACAGCTGCTAGACTTGTTGCAGGGGTTAAAAAATCGGAGCATATCTCCCCTGCGCTACGTAATCTTCACTGGTTGCCGGTGAGATCACGAATTGTTTTTAAGATACTAATAATTACTTTCAAGGCTTTGCATGGCCAGGCGCCTGTTTATATTACTGATTTGCTAACTAAATATAAACCTACTCGTACTTTGAGATCATCTGAGCAAAATCTGCTACTCGAGCCAAAATCCAAAACGGTGACTCATGGAGACAGAGCATTCCCGGTTGCCGCGCCAAAACTGTGGAATTCATTACCACAGGAAATTAGAAGCTTTGAAATGTTAAGTAATTTTAAGTCTGCAGTTAAGACTTTTCTTTTTTAAAATTAATAGTTATTGTTCATAGTGTTAATATATGTAGTAGGCTTTATCTTATAATGAAACTGTAATTAGCTTTAAAAGCAACTTTAAGAATATATATATTGTTGTAAGAGCATTGAGACTATTGTATAATGCTCCTAATACGTCTTTATTATTATTATTATTATTAAGTGCTGAGTTTGCTTCATGATCGGCATATTGAACAATACTGAACATGAAACTATTGTGACGTCATGTAATTATATCACGTTGCTTAATTGGCACCATATAATACTGCTATTAACATTTAACTTGTGCTGAAAATTTGACAGGTTTACCATGCTTACTTCCAAAGTTATACGTAGTTGAAGTGCATCAACTGCGTCCCGAATTTCTCAGACCTGTCTGAATATTTTGAAGTGTTTATTACAGAGTGAGACGTGTGCTAATTGTTGCGTGGCATTTAATATTATGATGTAAGCTGTTAGAAGGAACTTTGAAATATTGGCCGATCACATTTCACTAAAATTTATTAAAAAGTTAACGAAAACGACATTGTACACGAATAGTATTTATAATATATCTCACGCACTTGTCCATAAAAACGTGCGTGCAATGTTTTTAAAAAGCGCGCGGTTTTATATCTCGGTATTGTGCTCAAGCCTTCAACGGCTAAAACACTTTTCCTTTGTTCGTTGATTTCCCTTTGTTCTTGAATTCTTTTGTGTTTGTTTCCTTTGTTCTTTATTCCTATATATATACGACACAAATTTTTTGAAATCACATGCTGTGTATGCTTCCACAAAAATACAAAATAGAATTAACGATTAAATAATTGATGGATCTCATTGAAGGGTATGAAAGCAGCACTTCTTCGTCTGGCTCAGATAAAAACCGCGAGTTGGGCAATAGAGAAATTCGCAAGGTGTATTTGGTTACCTATAGCCAAGCTAATACGTACAAATTTCCTACGCGTTATGCGTTCGCCGAGGCAGTTTCGAAATCATTTGACAGGGGATCTGCAACAATTCTACACTGGTGTTGCTCACAGGAAAACCATAAGAAATCAGGAGTGCACTATCACATGTGTTTAAAGCTTAGTAAAAACCAACGATGGTTGGGCGCAAAAAAGTTTCTCGCTGAAAAATATGGTATATCCGTTCATTTCTCTAGCGTGCATTCTAACTATTACACGGCATGGAAATATGTGACGAAAGAAGACAGTACCCCAATCGAAAGCGTAGGACATCCAGATTTGATAAATAGCAAAGAACCATCGACAATGAGAGCAAGCGAGGCCACTTGTAGTCACAGAATGAAAAAGCGCCACGATACAACTATGCCGGAACAAGTGGTGGAGCTTTTGGATGGTTCGGATGGTGATGAATCACGAGACAAATGCGATGGGAAGAAACAAGGAAAGAAGCGAAAGCGTTTAAGTGCATTTGAGGTCGCTGAGATTGTTTTAAGTAAAGGCTTGCGTAATCGGACTGAACTTCTGGCTTTGTCTAATCGACAACGCGAAGAAGGAAAGATCGATTTAGCTGAGTTTGTTGTCAACCGCGGTAAAAAAGTTGTCAGTGAAGTGATCGCAACGGCTTGGGAGATGCAATCAGCACAGGAAGCGCATATTAGACAAAGTAAAACCCGCATTGAACTTCTTAACGAGGCACGTCACGGGGAATGCATATGCATTACAAAAGAAGAATGGCATAGCTGTGCATTGCAATTACTGGCAAATAACAGTATTGCTGTTGAGAATTTTTCAAACTGTGTGAAGGAACTTTTAGTTAAAGGCCGTGGTAAATTTAGAAATATTATGTTGACGGGCCCAGCGAACTGTGGCAAAACATTTTTGTTAAATCCTCTCAACAAGATTTTCAAGTCTTTCACTAACCCCGCATCAACAAGTTTCGCCTGGGTGGGAGCTGAAAATGCAGAGGTTGTTTTCCTAAACGACTTTCGTTGGTCACCTCAGATAATCGCGTTGCATGATTTGTTATTAATGCTTGAGGGTCAGTTGGTCCATTTGCCTGCACCAAAATCGCACTTTGCCCACGATATTGAGTTTGATAAAGATACGCCAATATTCAGCACAAGCAAGCATCAGTTAATTTTTGTTAAAGGCGGGATAGTAGACGAGAGGGAGACAGAAATGATGGCTGTTCGTTGGAAAATATTTAACTTTAATAGACAGATTTCGCAGGAAGAGCAAAGGGAACTTGCACCTTGCGCAGCGTGCTTCGCTCGTCTAATCCTTGATGATTACAATATTTAAATAAACAGAAAAATTAAATAAAATGTACTGAATTTCAGTGGAAATTATAACGTTGACTTAAATATATTGTGAGTTAAAATGACTTAGTTTACGAGTAACCAACGAGTAACCATGCCAAGACCAACATATTACGTAAAACAAACACGAGTATAACCACGAGTTACCACGGGTAACCATATTTATTTATATAAAGAGATTACTATATAAATATATTTTAATATTGCATGGTTACCCGTGGTGACTCGTGGTTACCCGTGCAAAATGGCAGTAACTTTCAGAGATTCTGGTGGTAAATGGATATATGTTGTCAAATGTTATCTGCAGATGTTTTTTCAATGTTCACAAGCTTAATAAATGCAAGTTTAAAGTAACATTTTCACTCTATTTATGCAAAGCCTTTTGTAATAAAATATATACCATATTTGTTCGAATAAACGTTGGTCTCAAATAACCACTTGGTTCGGCGTTTACTTAAAAAATATTTATATATAGCCGGAGCAGGTAAAACATACGCCATTGATATTATCAAAACCCGCCGTATATGCAACGCGAAACCGCTACCTTCAAGTAAGCGGCGATCTCGAATAAGGGACACACGTGAGACGTAAACGTTTATTCTGGCATTTTATATTCCAACAAATAGGGTAACTGAGCACAGGGGAAAGATGTTAGTACACACCAACAAATAGCAAAGCACAGTAAAATAAGAACTATTTACGTTACAATTTCGTAATAAATATATTAGTATTTTGTACGCCGGCCCTTTAACCTAATAATCTCGTTAATTCTATTTGGCATACTTGCTATTGTCTTATTAACATATTCTTGGGAAACAGACCATACATGAAATTTAACTCTTTGAACAAACTCCTCCCATGATTGATATAATATATTTCGTTGCAATATTTCTGATTCAATGTTTTTACGCACAACGTGGAATAAATTTTCTATGGGTTTATATCTGGAGATCTGGCTGGGATAACTTGCATAGTAGCACCAACAGAATGGATGGCTTTCTTTGCAACAGCTGAAGTTTGTGATGGGTCATTGTCCATTATAAATAATTTTGGAACACTACCTTGGTTCTCTGTTATTTCAAAGAGCGTAGGAAAGTGACGGCGAACAAAACGCGCAAAGTATGGTCCATCCATTTTTTCATATGGTTCTGCGCAAATGACAACCTTTTCCGTATGCCATGGCAACAATCAAATGCAGTCGTTTTCCACCAGCGAGCTCTTTGCTTCCTTTTGTTGTTACAAGTAGACCCTCGCCCCTTTTTCGCCAAACACGACCTCTTGGCTTTAACACATCACTCATGGGATTGCTCTTGTAAATGAAAGAAACACCGTCCAAGTAAAATGCAACATTGTTTGTCCAATAATCAGCTGGTTTGCTTGCCATGGTCCGAGCAAACATGCGACGTATTTTGAAGTCTTTAGTAGTCAGAACTCCTTTCTTACGACTTTGAAGGTAACCGTATCCTAGCTGTTTTATATAGCGAACAAATGTTCTGTAAGACACTAAAGTTCTTGAAATACCGCTGCGCTGCACAACTTCCATTACTGTGAAATTTGGAGTCTTTTCCCTTAGTTGCATGATTGCTCTCTTCAGTTTTCGCTCATCTCGTTCTGATAACGCCCTACGCCTGCCAGGATAAGACTTAGCCTTTTTGACAATTTTATATCTTACATCGTCTTGTTTAACAATTCGTTCAACACTTGTTTTTGACATATTTGTTTTCGACGCAATCTTTCGATACGAATAATTCAATTCTTTCCTCATTAGGAGAGCTAAAGCTCGCTGCTCGGCAGTTAAGTGCTGAGTTTGCTTCATGATCGGCATATTGAACAATACTGAACATGAAACTATTGTGACGTCATGTAATTATATCACGTTGCTTAATTGGCACCATATAATACTGCTATTAACATTTAACTTGTGCTGAAAATTTGACAGGTTTACCATGCTTACTTCCAAAGTTATACGTAGTTGAAGTGCATCAACTGCGTCCCGAATTTCTCAGACAATCAGTGACAAATTTGGTGGGACAACTGACTCAAACTGGAATGTAAGTCCCCCCCACCCCCTTTTCAATGTTGTAAGACCATAATTCGAAGTGGTTATCTGCCTTACTTCATTTGCGACTATAGTTTGGCACGAAAATGCAACATTGAAACGGGGGGAGGGGGGTTTATGCAAGAATTTTACAATTATGTAAAAAATTTTAATCACAAACCTTGTGTCCCACATTTCAATGTCACTGATTGTAGTTTCATGTGATTTCGAAGGTTTGCGGGAGTGTTGTTCATGTATTTGTAAAAAATGTAACCCTATATCGTTATTTTATAGCTTGCCAAAGAGTATCCAGCAGAAAGCCTGACAAATGAAGAAATAAAGAAGTACTTTGGAACCCGTGTGTCGTCGATATGTTCGAAGGTGCAGCAACTGCTACCAACAGCGAAATGCCGGCATAGCAACACTAAACACGTTTGTAGAAAACGTATATTCAAAATTACAAGATAGTCCTGCCAACGAGGTATGTACCTATAGGCCTATGTACTATGTAAACTTCAATTACTCCTATCTTTTAGTGAATTTTCTCAACGTCGTACCCTGGCATTTCAGTAAATTTGAGGGCAACTGTACTGTAGGGCAAATATACCAAAGGCTCAAACTGAGCGCGAATGCCGGAACCGGGGGGAAAACACGGGAATTTTGTCCCACGTACATATACAGCGCATGCGTGTGTGAATGAGAATTTCGTTTGTTCTCCTCTTGAAGAATAACATTTTATCTATACTTTAGGTTTTACAATACATAAATCCGTATGTGATATCGACAGCATTAGAGGGCCAGAGATGTTATGCCATTGCGAGAACCCCTGGTTTTCAATTTTCTAAGTGACCGTGGCATCAAGGAACCTGGAAGAGCAAGAATTTGTGAAATAGTGAAGGAATGTAGCATCGGAGAAGAAGATGTTGCTAAGACGTTCTTAAAACGTGATCAGAGTGCAACCCACATAGCCAAAAAGAATTCAAAACAAAGAGCTGTTATTTTTAAAAGAACTGTGATTAGACAGGATATTAGGGGAAAATTTGACAAAGGTATGCCGAATTTTTTGTTCAATTAAAATTAATTTACAGTTTAGACAGTAAATTTAGTGCTTATAAACCCAAAATGGGTTTTTGGTGATTCGGATAGAGCATAAAAAGTTAGTTTATAAGTTCTAGATTAGTTTTTTGCGTTAAACTTTTAGTTTCAGAGATATAAGGGCTCGAAGTCACAATTTGTGAAAAAAGTAGCGCATGCCGGGACGCCGCATGATGAAGCAGATAACAAAACTTTCATTTTCCTGGTTATTACCTTTTAGTTTGCCTTCCTAATTTTCTAGGTGTGGAGATATTCAGTTTAACCTAAAATTAATTAACATGATTAAGAACGAACGAACGAGGGAGGGATGGAGAGCTGTAAATGGCTACAAGACTACAGCCCCACCTCAGGTTAAGGAAGATCTTTACCTACAAATTGAGTCACTTCCAGATGACTCGGATATGCCCTTTTTATTCCGACAGGTGATGCATGGCGAAGTACTGAGAGAAATCAAGGCACTGAGATCGGACTGCTCCTGCGGACCTGGATAACATCCTGTCCAAAATCATTAAGCTTGTCACAGAGCACCTGACATCTCCTCTGACTCATATTTTAAATACATGCATCTCACAAGAGGTTTTTTCCGTTGCCTAAAGTTGATGCCCCCAAATCTAAAGATGAATATCGGCCCATCTCCATTCTGCCTGTACTGTCTAAGATTTACGAAAAGCTTGCTCTACGCCAAATGGTGTTTTTTAACGGATAATGCCGTTCTTAACACTAACATCAGCTCCTACCGTAAGGGACACTCTACCACTACGGCTATGATAGCCATGCGGGATGACATAGTAACAGCCATGAAGAAGGGTGAGGTCACTATTGCAGTGATGGCTGATTTCTCTAAAGCTTTTGATACCGTGGCCTATCAAACTGTTCTATCTAAGCTGCACCATCTCGGTTTCTCGAAGTCCATCACTCAGGTGGATTATTAGTTATTTAACTGACAGGCGATAATTTGTACAAATTGAAGACCGTAAGTCGAGCGAGATAGGTGTGACCTTTGGTGTGCCCTAAGGGTCTATTTTAGGTCCGGTGTTATTTAACTTATATGTCAATGATTTATCTGAGGCCTTACCAGAGGGAGTGACTTGTCACCAGTACACAGATGTCACGACTTTTTATTCGCATTGCCAAACCAAGCTGCATACAAGAATGTCAAGCTAAGATGCAGAAGGCCTTGGATGTGTTAAGTGATTGGTCTGTAGAGTCCAATCTCGCTCTTAATTCTTCAAAAACCAAGACTATGCTCTTTTCAACCCAGCAAATGTCTCGTACTCATAACCTTGATGACTTGTGTTTCACTTTAACTACTAATGGTAAGGATTTGGAGCGTCTTCCCACCGTCAAGCTTCTGGGAACTCATATCAATCAGCATCTACAGTGGACTGCATGACCATGTAAACAAAACTATTTCATCTTGTTACACCACACTTGCGATCCTACGGAAACTGAAGAACCTCGCTCCCTTCTCCGTGAGGAAACAGTTGGCGGAATGTCTTGTAATTAGTGAATTGGACTACAACGATACCGTGTTCAACCATTTACCGGTGTATCTGATTAAAAGACTACAAAAGGTCCACCTTGCCGTTGCGGGATTTGTGCTCAAACGGTATGCCTGTGAGAAGGATATTATATCACTGGGATGGCTACCAATCCCAGAACGTAGAGACTACAATCTTATGAAGCTTGCTCATAAGGCTCTTTATAGTGCAGTTTGGCCAGCGTATGTGCCTCTGGAGCGATTTATACCATCCAGGTCGCTGAGGTCTTCTGAAGAGGTACAACTGAAAATACCTTTCGAGACCGGAACTTTCCAGCACTCTTGTGCAATACGCTTTAATAACCTACCTAGTACAATCCGAAATAGTACTGAAACTAGTCTTTTTCTGAGTCATCTCAAAACTGAAATGACATCTTTGGTAG
>JAYKKM010000027.1:115000-340000 GCA_035772405.1 Chrysogorgia sp. JL179-B06 | reverse complement strand
CAAGAAGTGTTCTCGAGCAATTCAAAGATGGTTTGAAAACAGTTTGAATCCGTATTTTGTAACCAAGGAAGATCTATAAATAGTCCTCAATAATACTCGTCAATAATTCATTGTCATGCTATGGAGAGACTACTTACAAGACTGTGCAGGTACTATAAGTAACGATAATGTTAAAAGTAACCATGATAACAGTACTCACTGTCGGCACCATATGTACTCTGAGATGATATAACCCTCTAGCTTTGCCCTCGGGATATCTATCCTCAGAATATATCTCCTGCATCTATAATCACTCAATGTTTTATCGAATTTCCCTTGCTCTGCGATTATGTATAAATAGTTGTAAGTTTGGTAATTTTCTCTTTATTTTGTTACTATAGATGAAAAAGCATCTTCCACACTTGAAAATGTGCTGGAGTTCGCAACGGGAGCAAGTCATGAGCCACCAATGGGATTTGACCCACCAGCAAGTTTGAGATTTTGGGGAGATGTTCGTCCAAAGGCGGCTACTTGTTCAAACTGCCTTTTCCTGCCTACTTTTCAAAGCAGGCTAGAGTCTGAAATACAGTATGACAATTTTAAAGAAAATATGGATGAAGCCATCCTAAATCCACCCTGTTTTGGTTTAGCTTAAAACTGTTGAGAACATTACATACCTGTAGTATACATACTGTACCTTATTGTACCTATAACAATGTAATCTATGATTGCATTGTGTATATTTCTATTTATGTTTAAATTTTATTTAAGATATATTTACACAGGAGATTATTGCAACGATTTTCCTAATGCTGGGAAGTAATAAACAATAACGATTCATGCAAAGATGGAGTACATTCATAAATGAGTCCAATTGATTGCATGAATCAGAAAGATTTCAGCGAAATGTGTTTATATTTATTTTGTTACTGATAAAAACTGTATAAGCAAGAAAGCACATTTAGGAGGAATGTTATGTTATTTTATAGTATACATGTAGTTCTATACTGTATATCAAAATCGATATGAAAATATGAACACTGAAATTTAACTGTTTAGTTCAAATTTAACTGTTTAGTAGCATATCACCAACAAATGAAACTACCTGTTTATATAAGTCAGGGCGTGATATGGTATACATAAGAGGATCAATTTCTTGGTGTGAAGATTCTGATATTGCTCCTCAGTCAAAGGATTGCGGGTTGGTTGGAGCAACTTCTACAATAGATGGACTGACTGGGATATCGCCCGCTCCATAATTTACTTCTTGAGCTGCACCACTGTGCAAGGCAAGTAAATGCTGATTATTCAGGAATAATTGCCATGGAGACTGGCTGTGTTCAGTCGAAATGGAATGGTTGTTGTGGGCATCAACAAATTCTTGGTACGTAAACATAATGCAGGCAAAACAGATTGGTGTCATTGGAAGGATCGTGAACACCTTGACTTTCCAAGTCGTATAATTCAGGCTTTATGACATTAGCACAATGTCGATTTAGATCACCGTTAAAACGTTCTACCCTCTGATTATGAACTGAACTTCCTGTTATAGCTGCCATCTCTCTTAATGGTGAATTGTTCATCATTCTTGCCAGATGGACACATTCTCCCCCCCCCCCCCCCCCTTGTCACTTCTTACTCTGAGTGGTCTTCCGTATTGTCTAACTGCATCTTGGAATGCATTAAAAGCAGTTTGTGATGTATTGTTGTCACTGCATTTGAAAAATACACACAATCTGCTATACCCATCTATTCCAACATGCACTATTAGACGCCAACGAATCATTTTATGATTTCCATCTACATGCCACATGTAGTTCGGACACGGTACAGAATAGACACGGCGGTGAATTATTCTGCATCTACGTTCATCGGCACCTTCTGGGTCAACTCTATGTATTGCCTCACGAACTCGATGTCGCTGCACATTAATTCCTTTTGCTCTTAAATGACCCATCACCGTAACCTCGCCACAATTTGGATGGTCGTGTTTTATACGATATATAGCAGCATCCAAGGTATTGTTTATAATAACGGAATATTGGTTGGTATTAAATATACCCAATTCTTTCATTCGGTTGTATAAAGCTGATCGTGACAAACCACAAGTCTCGTCGATCTTGGTTACAGTGTAACCCATGCTCATATACCTTTGTATTGTCTCCCTGGAGATGGTGGTTTTGGGGCGACCAGCCTTTCCCTGAAATCAGAGGAAATCAACAAAGCGAGACATTAATAGTAAAATATTTACCAAAATATCGTAGATTCTTATATTTCAAAGAATATTAGTTTCTAATTGTGTGGCAGCAAACTGCAAACATGAATATCAATACTAATAGCATGCTAACTTAGGGTAAAAACTAGATATTAGTACAAATTTAGATAAACAATGAAGATACAATTAAATATACAATTAATTGTGATTTTGCAGTGTTTTTACACACTCAGGACACACTTTGCAGTTTCATCAGCGGAAACATGCAAATGAAAGATATTTATGGAAGAGTAATTACAACAATTAGAATACGGAACTTATTAGTCAATATATACAGTAAAACCCCACTATCTCGAACTCTGAAGGTAGTGTCAAATTCCAAGGAATTCAAACTAGCACCCCGTTATTTCGAATTCGGTTATCTTAAGTCCCCGGCTATGTCGAACTTAATCCCATTTTTTATTCGCTGTGGTTCTTGTTCCGACAATTTTGACCCAAATTTCCCATTAATTACCCTGAACCTATCCTGTAAACATAACCCGAATTTAAAACATAGTCCTCCTAACCCCAAACCTAATACTGACCCTAACTCTTACGATAATGTTTTCTTTTAGAAATAATAGCTGATTTTAATTTCGAATTTTACTACCGATAGTCTGTGACGTCATTTCGGGATTTATATGAAACTAAACTTCACCCAAATATCGCTACAAATTGTCGGAACACCTCGAACTCAGCTTACTATTAAAATATTCAACAAATTATGAGACGCCGTTATAAAAAATATTTAACAATTAATATACCATGTCGGTAATGAGCTCATATACGACTGAGACGCGAAGCGCCGAGTTGGCTATTAGTTCATATACGACAAGAGTGAATGGTATAATTGTTTTATTATACAGCTAAACACTTAGTCAGTTCGGGATTTCTTTACAAAACCTCATCGATTTCAGCCTTATTTCGGCCGAAAAACATACCGCCATCTTGTTTTTTTCTGTACTTCTAGGATATGAGGTGATAGTAGAGGAGCCAATCAAATGGCGAGATAGCTCATCCTACTAGTAGTTATATAATAAGATATATAATTTAATTTATTTAAATACCGATATTATAAAATTCGCAATATATAAAAACCTTACCTGAGACTCTGGACATCTTCCATGGCCGGGAGCAGAAGGCAGCACAGCACTTTCTGCGGATGAACTTCTGTGTATACTTTGAATTTCTGCCTCTGTATCCATTTCAGTTTACAGTTTACAACATTTTGCGTGCTTTACAACCAAGATGGCGGACGGCGGGGAGACAGCGAGTTGCACAGTAAAAGCATCCACGTGACATTGTGATTTTGGTTATTTATATATAACGAATTTTTCAATTTGATTATTTATATATAACCGTTTCATGAATTCCTCAATTAGGTTATTTGTATATAACCAATTTTCCAATTTTGGTTATTTATATATAACCAATCATGGAATTTTGGTTATATATATATAACAATTTTTCAACTTGGTTAAATAATAATAATATTTAAACAGGGAGCCCATGTCACCGAAGTGTTTTTCAATGGGGCCCTGTGTGACATAAATGAAATAAGTGAATAAAAGATAATAAGATAATTTACCTAATTTAAGTTTGAACAGTGAGAGTGACTTAGTATTAGAAAGGTCTGAATTTAAATTATTATAATCGTTCAGAGCGTGGTAAATTAATTTATGTTTTCCCCAGTTTGTCTTAGCTCTTGGCAAATGGAGTTTGGCCTTGTTTCTAGTATGATATTGGTGGAAATTACTATTATTACTGGTTATTTATATATAACCATTTTATAAATTCGTGAAATTGGTTATTTATATATAACCAATTTGCCTGCTTTTGGTTATTTATATATAACCAATTTTCCAACTTGGTTATTTATATATTACCATTTTATGAATTTGTGAAATTGGTTATTTATATATAACCATTTTGGCAATTTTGGTTATTTATATATAACCAATTTTTCAACTTGGTTATTTATATATAATAAACAACAAGGTTTTTCTGATATATAAATAATATAATGGTTATTTGTAAATAACCCAGAAAAATATGGTTATTTATATATAATTTTGCTAAATAATAAAAAGACACTTGGCACCCCATATGCTTCTTCATGATTGGAATGCAAGTGATATCAGAGGTAACCGAAACGACTCTTTTACCATCTTCAAAACCACCTGCAAGAACGAGCTGTTGACCTGGTTTTAATTTTTCTTTTCCCCGCTGAGGTAACTTGCAAGAGAGTGGCTTTATTCTTTGCGTTGCTGATGAATTTATTCCACTGACGAGGAACTGGTGTAAATGAACCGCCAATCTTAACTTCAATAAATGACGTCAAGGATCGCCTGCGCCGTTCACCTTCTTTGATAGATCCGGGATTGTCGTAACGATCAAAAACTACGTCCACTCTGTCACAGCCTTCTCATCTGTATAGGAATATGATGATCTCAAAATATTTTTCAGCAAGATCTCCAAAGTTTCGACACGTACCACCAGGTTTGATCATATGAACTAGGGCCATACTGTCAAAGATATGTACAGTCGGGATAGTAATGAATGGCACTGATAGACTTGGAACGACGTTGGCTAACTTCTTGACTTCTGCTAGAAGAACACTCTTCGTCCCCTTCCGTAACGTACCATCTGCATGAGCCAAGGCGAAAGGAATGGTTGACAATTCATACGAGAGAACTTCTTTGACAAGACATTTCTTCACAACCCATGTTGTGTTGTCGAATCCTTTGGTTTTGGTGGTTGCTTTAAAGGCTTTTCGAAACCCCCAGTGCCAAGTGGATCCTCGTCTGTGGCGAAGTCAACTTTAACAACTTTAAGTTTGATAGACTTTTTTGGCCTCATAATAACCAGGTTTGAGAGAGTTCTCGCACAAACTTTTTTATTGAACGGTTTTATTCAAGAATGACTTCCTCAACAGTTGTGAATGTTTTGTACGGTTACTTTAATACTAAAAAGAACAAATTGAAATGGAATGGAACATTAGAAGACTTGAAAGCATTCGTTCTGACTGAAGTTGACGAGGAAACAGCCGATAGTCCTATATGCGGTCGACAAGCGGAGGGAAATGGTATTTTGAAAGCAAGCAGTTAATAGTTACTTGGCTGAAGAAAAGCGAGAACATACAATTCGGAGGAGAGAAGGGAAACGAAGTATTAGAACGAGTGTATATCTGATCTAGAAAAATCCGTAGAAAGCCTATTAGCTGAGGACAGCGAAGAGGTGAGCGATGACAATACCAAAGAATCGTTTAACGGAATTATCACTATATCAAAGAAAACTCACGATGTAGCGAATCGAAGAAGCGATATTGCATTGGGATTGGCATATCAACATTAGTCAGGTGGCTTAGTGAAATTTTTTAGGAATACTGTTACCGGTCGGATAAAAGCACCAAATTTTGCATGAAACCTTCTTGGAGTCTATTGATTAATTTTAGCCTAAGAGCCCTCCATAGATATTCTAAGTATTCCCGTAAAATGTTTCAATGATTTTGTGAAATTAGATTATTCGCCAAAATCTAAGATGGCCGACATTAATGCTAAAGAAAACACATTTCTCTGGTTCTAGTTGTCGTATAAAGGCCAGGTTTGTTCCAAAATAGGGGTTTTTCAGGTCACTGAATCCGATTTTGTACATAAAAATATCAAAAATACGCTAAATGTGCTTGCGTCTATTTTGCTACATTAGTGGCGCCAGCCTGTCTTCGTAAACAACACAACGAAACCTTCGATACGACGATGTGACATTGGTTCATACACGCTATTATATATTGTCTAGTTTCTCGATGTGTTTAACTCGAACTATTCCAGATATTCCTATTTGCTTTTAAATTTCGCTGCAAAAGTCCACGAGCATCATTTATCCGTACAATCGTACCGTGTTGCTGGACGTCATCAACCGATAGGCGATACCTCTGCATTCAGACTTCAGTACCGTTTTTACACTGAATGACGTGACGGCCATCGATCACTCGGATCAGTAGCAGTCGGATGGAGCAGGCGCCAGACTGGAATCGCTGTATCATTTGCCAGCAAGACACCGCTGAACCTTTGAAATGCCCTTTGAAGAGTCCTAGATCAGGTGATCAGGAAACAAAAGTCTATACATCATTTCTGTGCAACGTAGAACAGTTTCGGGACAGGACAACTTTCAGTTGAGCTGTGTTTTGGAAAAGACGAAACTGCTGTTAATTTTGCTACCCATTTTGCCTCCTGGCACAAATCCTGCCATTTAAAATTTAACAATACTAAGTTAGAGAAAGCAAAGAAGAGACCAGGGGCGGATCCAGGGGGTGTCAAAGGTGGCTCGAGACACGGTCAGATTTTTCTACATTCGAAATTTAGATAAAATATACTTAAATAAATAAATAAATTTACAATTTTAAAATTTTAACATTATTTCAACAAAATCCCCTAATAAACTGAGTAAATTTCTAAATATTTCAAAAATTGAATTCGATTTCCTGAGACGTAATAGGTTACAGAAAGCGCGGGAAATTCCGCATTGATCGATATTTTGCATATCAAATTATTTCCTACGATGACTGGCCGACAGCTCCCCGAAGTTTAACCCTTCAAGTTCGGGAAATAATCGTGAAATGATACTGCGATTTTGCGACACGGTCCGCGGTCCTGATGTTACTAAATATAGTAACTTCTTGCCATGTCCAGACACTGTGGAGGGTAGCAGGCCAATCACAGTGCGAGTTTTTGTGACGTAAGACACGGTGGCCATGTTTTCATTGCGCAATTACAGAGAAATGGCTTAATTCGGGAACATCTCGGAAGCTTCTCGTCATATTACAGGCCTTGCACATTTGACATTTCTTGCTTTGTTCGACATGGCTTCTTGTGCGAGCTTTGATAATGTACTGCGGCAACTGATTCAAATTTTCGATGGTTTACATTTACAAGAAGATGTTTCGGATAAGATTTTGTTGTTGAGACAACATTGTGAACGCGTCTTGGTTGAAGAAAGACAGCGAGCAGAAAAGTTGGATGAGAAAACAGTGCGATCCAGGGTTGGATATAAGAAGATTTTTTCAAAAATAAAATCTTCTTATTTCTTATATTAATATAAGAAGATTTTTTACAATATAAGAAGATTTTTTTGAACGAAATATAAATGACGTCACATTATGACATCATCAATGTCCCAGAATGACTGGGACAATTTAAATTTTATACCTTTTATACCGATGTGTAATGTCATATACTTGTAAAACAATTAGTATACATAACAATTAAGATACATTGTAAACAATATATAATATCCAACTTATTTTACACAATGTATAGTATACACCAAGTAACAGCAAAACACATGCATCTTCATTTTTGGCGGGAGATAATTTATTAAAACGGGTTTCCCAAATAGTAGGCTGCAGCCTGCAAGCAGGTTGTAATTTATGCTAGCAGCTGTTCACAGGTTTATATAATACTGTCAAATTCATAAAAAATTATCACGAGAAATACTTTAATTTTCAACATCAAAGTAGAAGAAATAAAAAATTAATGAGAATAATATAAGAAGATTTTTGCTAAAAAATTAAATCTTCTTATATAATATAAGAAGATATAAGAAAAAATAATATAAGAAGAAATGCCAACCCTGGTGCGATCGTGCGAGTTTTCGAAGCTCCAATTTCCCAAGAGCCAGAAAGAAAGATCTGTGCTTCGTGTACCTGTAAGGTGAGAATCTGACTTTATAATTAATTTTAATTTCAATATTCATGAAGTTTAATTACCTGTGTGCAAATTGGGTAATGTATGTAAATATTATTGAGCACAATATATTACATTTGACTTACATAAGCTTAAGTGAACAACTACTGAATCTATATGTCCCCGTTTAATATACAATTTATTGGTATATGGTATTGTGAATCCAATAACAATGGAGCAGTAACGCTATTTAATGCTTTGGTATGAAAATTGTATTTTATCCATTTTTGTAAATTGACATACTTAGTCGTTTGAAAATCCCTTAGAATAGTTGTATTTATACATATATATATGGCAGTACAAATGGCATTTGTACTATATATATATGTATGCTCGGAATTATTGGGAGGTGTTTATATGGAAGTGAGCAAGCTTGGTTTAGTTAATTTGTAATACAATCAGGCTGGCACACTAAAAGGCAGCCTCCCGCCGGACTGATGTGAGTAGTATAATATTAACCATTACTTACAATGTGCCAAGATTTGCCCTACTTTAGTATCTTACTCTGTCCAATGCCAGAGTCAGTATTTTACTCTGTCTAACGCCAGACTAATTTACTCGTCAGTGGCAGGGTACTGCCAGTTAATGGGTTAATATATATAAGATTAACACCTTTTTGGCAAACAGTGGGATCACTCTGGCAGTTGGGCAACAGAAAATAAATTACAGGCAATAATGTATTACCGGTCCACTACCATTAGGAAAACATTTTACAATGTCGGGCTATGCAATTTTTGTTCTGTTAGCATCCCTGGTTATCAGCTTGGTAAAGCTAGATAAACTACCATGCCTCCAAGGCAAATATTTAAACATTAACTTAGTTGATACAAATCAAATGTTAGGCAATTATTTTAGAACCTATTCTGTCTATCCGACTACCTCAAGGCTAAAATATTAAGCAACCATCCTAAATGAATTTTATCGGACTGGTGGGAAAGAAATAAGCAGCATATTTAGTTTAGTTTAAAATATGTGATTGAACATACATGCTCAATGCAGCAACGCAGGCAACAATGCAGGGCATTGCTAATGAGTCTAATATGAGTATGATAATGAGTATTGGTGGTTAACTATTATAGTCTATTTAATTACAGAAAGGTACAGAATAGTTGAGCCCCAATTAGTCCCCAATTTCATTTTAAATAGAATAATTTTTTTAGAATATATTTTTAGCATTGGGCAGAGTAAAATAATAGCATGTACTTCAACTGCATGAAATCAATACTTAATTCTTTTATCTATTGAACTTGCTTTAGTACCTTGGCTAATGGGAATTGTCTTTACAATGCCTGCTCCATTGCTCTGACTGGAAATGCCAATATCTCTACAATATTACGGTGCCTCACCAGTATTGAGTTGTATGAAAATGCTCCATACTATGCTAATCATCCTTTAGTTAAATCACAGCATGAAAATGGGGCGTTCACTTCACTTAAAAATGCCTTTGCTATGTGCTTGTCTGATGCTGCCCTTTCCATTTTTGAAAAATACGATCATATAGCAGCAGTTGTTAAAGAAGCAAAGCATAATGCACAAAATTATGAATTTTCACCAATGATGTGTATGTTTGCCTTAGCAACTGTAATTGGCTGTACCATTCAAACTTATTACCCTATTACCGACGATTCAGCACCAAGGCAGGATTGGGACTCTTTAGCGAAAATGTATAATTGTACTATTAGTCCAAGGCAATCTGTTGATGGTGATTTGCTTGAATATGTTCATATTTTCCGTTGTGCTGCTATACCCCAACGTTATTTTAGTAGACCGGGAAATACCAGCAAGAAAAAATCATTTTGTTTCCTTGTGCCAGCCAAGTAATAATCTTGAACCCGGTGACCATTACTTTGTACCCAAACTCCCCAATTCTACCACAATCAGCTAAAGATACCCATAGCCACGCCACTTCCAGTTCCTGCACCAAAACGATGCGAAAACCTATTGCACCTTCCATACAAACGAAACAGCAGTGCATTGCCACTGGTACAAAACGAAAACAGCTTAGTTTGGATTCGCTGCTTCCTAAGAAAAGAATTAATGACACACAGCAGCCACATACTAGTAATACAAACATGATCCCTTATACAAGCTCAACGATGTACACCACAGATAGAAATACTATACAATCTAGCAACCAAGTAAAACCGATCACCAGTGCCACTAGTTCAACTGCTATACCTGGAAATTCATGTGACGTGGCGAATACTAGCTATCCTAAAGATATATATAATTACATCAATCGGGTGAACACTCTCTCGAATGCTGAGAAATATGATCTCCTTTCTTACGCTTGGAAACCTGATTCAGACTACACTTTTCCTCCTGATAAAACTTCTGGTAGGCATTTTCAATATACCTGGTTTACTCGTTTTCCATGGTTGGTCTATTCTGCTGCCGTAAATGGTGGTTTCTGTATCAATTGTGTCCTTTATGGTGGTGAGAGTACGCACAACGCTACTAAACTGCAGCGATTAATGACCTCTCCTCTTATTCCTACAACATCCACCGTACAAAAATTAAATCAACATGCACAGAAATCGAAAGTTCATGAAAATGCAGCCGTCCTGTCGTCAGAGTTTAAACGAATGATGGAGCAAAAAACTATGCCCATCGATGTCCAGCTTAATAATGCGCGACGACAACTAATTGAGAAGAATAGAGCACGTCTTCATGCCATTGTTGATGCAATTATAACTTGTGGAAGACAGAATATTTCGTTTCGAGGTCACCGTGATGATGCAAAGTATTACATGGAAGATGACACAACAAACCCTGGCAATTTCATTGAGATTGTTAAATATGGCGCAAGATGTGGTAACCTCATGGATGAGCTTTTCAAGGATTGTCCTTCAAACCAAACATATAGATCAAAAACGATTCAAAACGAAATCCTAGAAATATGTGGCGAAATGATAACCGAAGTGCTTGTAAGTGAGATAAAGGATGCAAAGTTCTTCTCTGTATTGGCTGATGAGGCTACAGATTGCTCCAATCTGGAACAAATGGCGATAGTTTTAAGATTTGTTGACAACCTATTAAAGATACGCGAGGAATTCCTTGGTTTCATTCCATGCCAAAAAGGTTTGTCTGGAGAAGCTCTATCTGAAGAAATTTCCAACTTTATCAAGGGCATTGGTCTTCGTATGGAAGAATGTCGTGGTCAAGGATATGATGGAGCTGCAAACATGGCAGGGAAATTTTCTGGGGTCGCCGCTCGAATAAAGAGAATCTACGAGAAAGCTATCTACGTTCATTGTAATTCACATGTACTGAATATTTGTGTTGCATCCTCCTGCAAAATACAGATTATTCAGGATATGATGATTAACGTCCGTAATGTATCAGATTTTTTCAACAACTCACCGAAGCGAACACTGGTGTTGAAGAAGAAGATGAATGAATTAGTTCCCACACAGCGCCGACAAAAGCTTTTGAATGTTTGCCATACAAGATGGGTTGCCCGGATTGATGGCTTAAAAATCTTCAGGAACTGCTATGTGGCTATTCTATCAGCACTCGAAGAGATTAACAATGATACCGCAACGACCGATGCAGATGCACGCTATAGGGCCGGAGGTATGAGAAAAGCAATAAAGAAATTTGAATTTATTGTTTGCCTTGTTCTCGTAGAGCGTTGCCTTAAATGTACGAACCCATTAACCCTACAACTTCAGCCTGATTCCCTTGACGCTGGAAAAGCTCGAGAGAAAGTGTCCCTTCTTTACTTAACGATTAACGAACTTCGTTCTGACATTGACACCATGTTTCATGATGCGTTCTATCAAATGGCAGTCGATTTGACAAAGGAGGTGAAAATCGATCCGACGAAAAAGAGGTCGACTGAGCGCCAAGTACATCGTCAAAATGTCCCTGCTGATTCCACCTCAGATTATTACAAGAGAGCTGTTACCATACCTTTTCTCGATCAACTTCACGGACAAATACAGTCTCGCTTCTCAGAAGGAAATCTTGATGCCCTGGATATCATGTATGGAATGCCAGTAGTATAGAGAGTGGGGCTGCGGGCTCACCAACGCCAACCGTAATATAAACGCCAAAACATCGCCAAATTTGTGCCGAGCCACAACTCAGCAATGTTTTGGTATTTATGTTTTACAGTCAACATTGGTGAGCTCACAGCCTCACTCTCTATACTATTATGGTAATCATTAGTCAATCTAGACACCCCTCCCACGTTTTCTACTCAATTGATACCAAACACCAAATCACAATTTTCGCTAGATTTTATGCTACTTTAGCCATATTTAAAAATAGAATGTGTCGTTTCATCATTTTCACGTCTTTAAAAAGTAGAAAGTGCCGTTTCAACATTTTCGCGTATTTAAAAAGGGTAGAGTGTGCCGCTTCAACATTTTCGCATATTTAAAAAAGTAGAAAGTGTCATTTCAACATTTTCGCGTTTTTAAAAAGTAGAGAGTGCCGTTTCAACATTTTCACATGTTTAAAAAAGGTAGAGTGTGTCGCTTCAACATTTTCACATATTTAAAAAAGTAGAAAGTGTCATTGCAACATTTTCACATTTTTGTTCAACAAACCACCAACACGTTCTGCTGTTGTCTCACAAATTCACACGCAAAAAAACCACTAGATTTTGATTCTAGTGGTGATGTTTATCCAAATGGATAGCGAAATGGTGCTCTTTTGATTGGCTAACAAATAACCAGCTGTTTTGTGAGTTAGTCCGTTTGTTCACTATTTTCAGTGGTGTTTCTCACTACAATGTTTTTGTGACCATACGCGTAGGAGTCAATACCATTTTCTAAAAGGTATCGTTTATCATCAAAACAGGATAGCGACACTTTATTAATTTCATAACTACCGAGCTGATGTTTGACACTTCTAATGGTCTTCATTGTGTGTCGCAATTGTTTCTGCTCAAGTAACACACTTTTATAATCTTCGTGTCTGATCACCTTTTTAATTATATTCTTTCTAATACCTTTAGCAGTTTTTCCACCACCTCCATCCTCTTTTAAATAACTATACATTTTGCTGCGCAACCCAACGAACTCAATAATTGGTGTTCCAGCGCACTCGTCTTTCATCTTCCCAATAACTTTCTTATTCTCCTTAAAAGCGAATGGGTTGTCTGCAGGGTAATCACTATTGTCAAACTTTTCGCGCTCCTCCATGAAGTCGGAATAAACGTCACCAGTTTTGATTGTGTACAGCAGACTGTCGGTGTCGGTGAAGTGCAATCTGCAGGTGTCGCTAGAGTACTTTTTCATAATGTAATTATAGTGAAAATCATACATCAGCGTTTTACTCAAGTCTAGTATACACATACCCACATATGCAGGCCTGTTCAATGTCAGCGTTTCTTTAACTTTGTGGACAGCGACTAGGTTCTTGCTAAATATCTTGCAAGACACTACCGTCGGCTTTGAGACAAGCTTTTTAAATTTCCTCCTAGTGGTCACTAATCTCACGTCCACACGCTTCCTCAAATTTTCCATCGTTTTTCCAAACACACTGTTATTCATCAACTTGAAGAAGTCCTTCTCAAAAGCGTTCTTAGCCGCAGTTCTTTTGACTGTGTTAAAGTCAATGTACTTGCCCTACCACTTGGACTGGTCAAACTGTAGGACCCTATGCACCTTTTTGATTTTCAATCCAAGATCCACATACAACTGCAGATTTTTATAGTGACACACATACTTTTTTTTGTTCATCAAATTAGTCACCAGCTTCTTCACACCGCCAACACTCACATTAAACTTATTTTTAATTTTCGTGCAGTACTCCGACAACATGTCAACGGTTATCTCCATCTTCTCGGGGGCTAGCGGGTAATCGTTGTGTAGGTCATGCAAATGGTCTGGATATTCCAAGTCGACTTCAAGCAGCAGACCCTTTTTACTATTGTTGTGATAGTCGTGTAGATTAACTTTTTTTATTTCTTTCTCAGTCAACCACTTGAAGCCACCCATAGGTAAACTTTGACTCATTGCCCATCCATACAAATTGTTGGCATCATGGTACATCAAATACTTCGACTCTTGTGCTTTATCGTACCCATTCATGTATTTATTATTCGCCACGCCATGTCTGTTGCAAATGTAGCTCACACCACCACGCATACCTAGTTCTACAAACTGGAACATGTCGATATCAGACAATAATTCGAGTTCTACTCCAGTCATCTTTAACATGGCATCCCAAGCCAATCCAGGCGATGTGAAATAGTGACACGGGTCTAATTTATACTCGCGATGGCATGTCTTTCTAAAGTTCTCAAAAACATCGGCGAGCAAGAGCACATCACTTTTCAAGTACAGGTCGTGGTAAAGTAGTCCCACACATCGCAAGCACGCTCATGCATTTCTTCCGTAATGTGCTCGTCATTCAGAATGCTGTAAAAGTCTTTTTTGGAGGGTAACTCGCTTTCATCAAATTTTTCAAAGGAGTCCATATAATCATAGGGGTAGACCCCCTTTCTTGACATTAGTGCCAACCCTGTTTCACGAAACACTTCTGACGTGTATTTGAAAGCGTCTCTTGGTAGGTTCTTCACCAAGTTGTCTAGACCACTACTCATGAACTGAAAACTGTCCAAGAATACCAAGTTTTTTCCAAGCATGAACGCCATGTACTTCTCCATGTTGTTCGGTATCACATTTATGTCTTGACCAAACTTGCCAATCTCCTGCATAATGAAATGGCTATCGTAACCGCGTAAGTTATGAAAGATCACAGGGATTTTATCAGTCAACTTAAAGTTCACGTTACACTCACGATGTGCGGACCCTCTGTACTTACCTGACACGTGACAGTGGTCTCTCACTCTAACGTCAGCGCCAGTGTACTCAACACTGCAAATATGACAACTTTTAGCCTCGTCAAAGTTCTTCTTATCGCCATCAGTCAGTATCATTTCTTTGTTAAAGTGACTCTCAGATGTTTCTTTACAATATTCAACAATTTCTAACATCTCCCCAATGAACTTGTTAACTGCATTTTCACCACGATACACTTTTACTGGCTTACTATACTCGTCGTCGTAGCAACAAACCAATTTATACCCATAACCACAGTCGACGTGCCTCTGGTAGGCATTTGTGTAGCTACACTCGCTTGATGGTGTTGCTGTGTGCACCTTCTGTGTGATAGCCTCGAAGTCTGCATACACCACAAATGGTACGTTTAGCTGCCTACTAAAATTCTCGTATTTCACTTTCGCACCTTTTTGCGGCATTTTAATAGCTTGCTTCCCATTGATGACCAAACACACTTCCACATGACTTTCAAGCACGTCCTCTCGGGTGAAACACTGCAGGCAATATCTACAAAAGTGTTTTCTTGCCTTGTGCTCTGTCTGGCGGTACATGAATTTGTTGAAATCGCGAATGTACACATAGTGCTTGTTGTCATCATTAGTTATCAACAATAGGTCCATGTGGTCAGGGTACGTCTCCTTAGAAACATACACAGGGAATGGCTGCTTATTTTCATACCCATAAACGTTGATGCTAATTTCGTTAGCCTTTTCGATCTTGTTGTAATCTTTGAGTGTGACTGGGAAGTTAATTCCATCATAATTCAACTCACTGACATGTCTGACGTACTTCGACGTTCTATCAGAGTTTTTTCCAACAGGAAACTTATGTGCTAGGTGACACCATCTAAAACACTTGTTGTCGTCATCGTTATTTACGTTTATCAAACCCTTCATACTATTGCACAACTCCTTTGGTAACGCAATGTAGCTACTCCCATTCAAAGGTCTGTAAATAGCAATATTAACGTAGTGTGCGTCTATTTTGTCGATAGTCCATCCAGACCCCTCAGATAACCACCCAGCTATCCGCGTCAAGATCTGTTCCGACCCACGGTTGGCAACACCTTCAATGTCACGCTCGTTAATGACGACGAACGTCTCGCTGTTAAAGTAGGCAGTTTTGTATGTGGTCTTATTGAGTTCTAAAGCCTTCTCAAAAGTGACCTTAACTGTCTCTACCACTTTCATTCCGTTGGTCTCACCCAACTCACGTCTCAAAAGATTAATGACAGCGCTTCTACTACCGTTCACCTGGTTTATGTCTCTGTCGTTAACCACCTCAACTCCATAAGACCTCGCGAACCCTCTCAGTGCTCGATCCAACAGCCGTGGGCTATGGTCTTCAACTGTGGGTTGTGCCTCCTGGTTTCTGACGAGACGGTTGTGTGTCCGACTGCCAACGTTAACTCGTCTGTTTGTCAGCGGATTAACAATAGTTGCATTTGTCGTGTCGCTAAAAACACCATCTCTAACAAGTTGATTGTAGACTCGCCCATGAACGTTGACTGCTCTACCTGTTAGTGGATTTACAACAGCTGCACCAGTTCTAGCGAGCGAGTTTTCTGTGACGTCACCCATGGCTTCTATATACTACACTTGTTTTTTTTTCCTGAGCCACTCGTTGTAATAGCGATCACCACTTTCACACCATCCCAACTTTGAGTACACTACCCCAAACAGATTATCGTCAAACTTCTCTTTCACTTTTCCATCTTTAAGGTCTGGCACCCTTTCGAGCGTTTTGAGTTGTCTTCTATGACACAACCCAATAATGTAGTATCCATATCTGCTAACGTTTCTACCCTTTATCAAATTGCATGAGTACAACACATTGACGACTTTCAAGAAGTCCTCTTTTATCAACTCAAGGTGTTCACCCTTCACAATGTTTCGTAGTCTCCTCCCCATCCACCAAGACCGTTTGTGAACGCTTTTTAGTCGTGTGAGTCTCGTGTCACTATAACTCTGAGTGTAACCCCATTCGATGTCGCCACACTTTGGACACGCGTACCCGCCGCACTCAGTCATGTTTTTCACAACGTCACAATCCGAGCAGTAGTAAAGCCTGGAGGTGTCTCCACACTCAATTTGCGTCTCATTTGCGATCTCGTCAATTGTGTAGCCATAGCTCATCTGCCTCATAAGTTTGTCCATCACTTATACTACTCCAACATTTTTTTATCGAACCAATACCCACACCACTACTCCACTACCCAAACCTAACGCGCTAACAAACAATAGTTGATAATCCTTCATTTCCGCACTCGGTTGGTAGTAATCCGCAATCTTCGGGAGGTCAGTGAACACTCGTCCGCTGTACTGTATGGTCATTACACTTCTAAGTTCTTCCAACGCGTGGTTTGTGTCATTGATGTCAGCATTAGCGTCTGAGAGCTGTTGTCGCAAACGTTGAATCTGATCTTTCTTGGCGACTTCGTTTTCATACCACACTTCTTTCGCACTGGCTAACTGTTCCAACGCATGGTTGTGTCTTTTCATCTCAGCTTCATAGCATGTGTGATTAAACTTCGAAAACATAAAACCGGCGCCTGCAAAAGCCACTGCATTAAATATCCCTCCAGCCACAACACTCGCCATTACTGTAACTTACGTTGATTTGAATGGATCTGTCGGTATCCACTTTTTCGATTGCACCCATTTTACTAACAGCGTTCCTGCACCAACAGCCGCAGCAAGTTTCACTATGCCTTTCACTGTCTCTGGTGTTCCCAATGGTTCTCCCAAAGCCCTTTTAGAAATCATACTCACTGCCACAGCACCAGTCGTGACAAGTAGCGCATCGTACAATTCGTTCATAAGTTCTTTTCGATCGATCGCAGCCATATACATTGTAGTGTGTTTTGTTCAAGAATCAAATGTGTCGAGTGTTGGACGACGAGTTCTATGACTTTCTGACGTGGGTGCTGCTGCAGTGCTCACAGGTTCTAATCGTGTTTCTCTTTCACTGCTAATTGTGTACCATAACGAAGCAGCAGCAATGATAACACCAAGTGTTCCAACAATATAACCATAGCTCCACTCAGCACCCTGTTCTTCGTTGACTATCATTTCACGCATTTTCTTTTCTTTCGCAGCTTTCGATATCTCAGCCAACTTTTTACCAGCAGCGACACGCTTTGGGTCCTTCACCTTAACACTTTTCACGTCAGCTGTGATCTTTGCTTCAGCAGCCGTCTGTGGGTCCTCAGCCATCTAATACACTATCACGTGTTATCTTACTCACAGTTGACCTCACAGTTGTCTCACAGATGTCTCGCAGTTGACCTCACAGTTCCAGACCAAACGCACTAAAAAATTAGGATTTTTCTCTGAAGGTATAGTATAATGACTCAAGCCCGAGAAGTTAGCGAAGCAGATCTTGTCTACATGCGGGGAAGTGACTTTATCAACGTGTCTATCCCACAAGACGCCTCTGGACCCGACGTCTTAAAAGAGTACTTGTCAATCTACAAATTGTTCGACCCCAGAGGCGAAGGGTTGTTAGTACAAGGCAGTTATTGGGTTTACTTTACGAAGGCTATCCACACCGCTTGGATCAATCTTCAAAAAGATGAAGCCAACAGGTTGGCTGACAGCTTAGCTAGAGTGATCCCTGTGCGGTGTTACTCACCATTCAAATACCTTATGTTAGTAGGTGGTGTCTACTTGGACAACCCTCGTGAGTCCACCGCTACATTACTCGGTAACTTCCTCGAAGTGTTCGTAGCGATCGTTCTATGGAAACCATGCCCAACCAAAATCGAAGCGTGGCTAGAGCTCGCCGCGAACCGCGACGTTAACGCTTGTGTGATGGGGTGTTGCGATATACTGAGTGCGGGCGACATCGACGACCACATAAGGTCATTTGCCCACGAGTATTCTATGAGTGGTGTAGAGGCGCACATGTGCTTCCCATGTGGTACGAGCATCCGTAGTTCAACACATCGCTTGAGACATGAGAGCTCGCAGTCCCATCTTAGAAACTTAGAGCTTAAGCGACTATTTGACAACGAACGACGGTTACCACCACAATAAAAAATATTTCTCTGGAGGTATAGTAACCATGAAGAAAGTTGGTAAACTAGAAATCGTGATTGGTCCCATGTTTGCAGGAAAAACAACACACAGTAATTTTAAGAGAGCCAATTTGGCCCCTAGGAGCCATTTTGGCTTTTACAAACAAGGGCCATTTTGGCCCCAAGCAGTAGCCAAAACAGAACACAAGGGCTGTTTCAGTACCTCAGGAGCTACATCAGCCCCTATTTTAAGGGCTGTTTTGGCCAAGTAGGAAGCGTTTTGGCCCCACAGAGCCATTTTGGATTTCTGAAACATGGGCTATTTTGGAACCTATTAGGGCCAAAACAGAACAAGCATGGGTTTTACTAACAAGGCGCACAGTTCTTTGCTGTATACCTTATGTCGCACATTACTGCAGCGTGCTGGCAAGACATTTTGGCTCATTTTGGCTTTTTCAAACAGCCCCAAGCAGGGGCCAAAACAAATCTCAAGGGCTGTTTCAGTACCTCAAGGGCTATATCGGCCCCCTACTTTTCGAGCCATTTTGGATTTTTGAAACATGGGCTGTTTTGGCCCCTATTAGGGCCAAGCTGTTTTGGCCCCTATTGGGGCCAAAACAGAACAATAATAGGGGCCAAAACAGAACAAACATACATGAGCTGTACCGACAAGGCAAACAGTTCTAAGTATCTCATACAGTACGTCTTCAGTGTGCCAGAAAGACATTTTGGATTTTTCGAACATGGGCTGTTTGGGGTCAGGGGTCAAGTCTCCGGCTGTATATTTATTTGTCAATTTATTTGTCATTCACTATAGCTTTTTCATCTTGTATGTGTTTATCGTCTGGCAAATCTTGTAAATAAAATAAATCAATAAATACTGGTCTATTAGATATTTGTATCTGATATTTGCTTTAAATAAATACTGGTCTATTAGATATTTGTATCTGATACCAGGAATCCGCCATGTTGGCTATATGTGGCCGTGACTAATTGGGTCTGGGAACAAATATGCCGATGGACCGGGTTAATCGTCCTACCCGACATACGCAACGCACGAAAATTATTGAATTTGATTAAATTTCACTTCCAACGTAGAGCATGCATATTGTAGTTTGGGATTTTTTGATAACCACACAATCACGTTCAATAATGAAATAAACTACCATTAATAATACTGAAATCCTCTCGCATTTTGGAAAATGGTATCAAAATACCACCGGTACTTATTCCCTAACATAGCACGTGATCGGAGTGACACGTGTGTTATGGCGCATATTTCGTATTCTTCGCAACTCGCAAGGGAAACATCTAATCTTCGAAGAGAAGCTTTTATATACAACTTTAAAACTTTATTTGACGTATGAAACATATCTAGAAGCGAGATGTAATACGTGTTTATCTACTGGATTTATATTAACGAGACGACTATGCTCACTGAAGATTTCGTTCGGGATATAAAGAGTATTCTCGTTAATACGAAGAAAGAAGGCATTGTGTTGACTGACTGTTGTTTGGCAAACCTGGTGTCCAAACCGCCTAAAGGTGGCTGGAAAGCGTATTTTGGACGCGTCATTGCTATCACTGGTGAGTTGTATACAAATTGTTCACGACTTTGGCGATAATCTAATGCTCTCTTAGTGTTTAATAATACTTTATAAGTCTGTATTTCATGCACCAGTGGGCGCCATTGTATATTCGTCGAGTGAGTCGCTGTTTGTATTTTAATGAAGAACAGAATGAAACATTATATTGATCCGCTTTCGTCAGGTGCTCATAAGACCTTTATAAGTAAAACAGCTTTTTTGCTGACAAAGATCTTATGAGTCAGTTAAAACCCTGAAGGAAAGTGCACCATTACTGTTTATATGATCTTGAAGAGAAAATGGTATCTGGTTGGCACTTGATTATGAAAGTGTTGACACTGAACTAAGATGGGTTGTGAAAAATCCAACTTCAAGGCCTTCTGGCTGGAAATCAAAGCCAGAACCCTGAGAAATTATGAACTGGTCAGTGCCCCAACTGACTAAACTATGGAGGCCCTTGACAGGAACTTGCCAACAAGTTCAGTATTATATCATATATGATGTGCTATGCCGATGAAGTGAATGGATATTTTACTGAGAATATTTGGCATTTACACTCCATTAATTGGATTAAGACTGGAACCCTGCAACTATAAGACTTTCTCGGGCTTCTGTCTGGAATCAAACCCATCAAAATGTATATTATATTAATATTATAAAATTGCTATTATATAATCAAAATTTATATTATATTTATACTAATAATACTGTATACTGTAATCAGTAATTACAGCATATTATTTTCCACTTCGAATATTGATAGACATTGACAACAGAATATTGTAAATTCTGAAGCGTTTTATCCTGAATAATTAGTTGCAACAGAATATTGTAAATTCTGAAGTGTTTTATCCTGAATAAATATTTACTCTATCTATCTATTTATAAAATTAATTTATATTCACACTCACAATTTTCCTTTCAATACACTATTCATTGGGAATAAATGCCAAATATTCTCGGTAATAAACCCATTCACTTCATTGGCATTTCCACCATTGTATATAATGAATATGTTGCCAAGCTACCATAGTCCAGTTGGTTAGTGCGCTCGTGTATTTTGCCGGTCGTGCAGTTCAATTGATTACACAGTGTTTGGTTAATTAGTTTGGGGAAATTATATGCAATTTCCCACTGTAATTTAGAGAGAGATTTCATATTGCACCTAACCAATGTGTTATATGCATATAGCACTCTGTTAATTCAACCATGGATATAGTATACAGTATGTTTGTATATGTGTGTGAATATGAAGATGGCCGTCGAAACGTCAGTCACCAACAACAGTCTTTCTCAAGACTACAACAACCTGGACGATCAATTTCACACATCTTATGATACTCCTAGGTTCAAACCATTTACTTTATATATGTATACTGCTACCTAAGATACATAATGACAAGGTTCCCATTGAGTTCTTAATCACTAGTATTACCGGTACTGTAACAATATGTACTGGCACTAATTTAATATCCCTAGGAGTTCTCAGGGAGATCACTACTAGGGGATTAATTACAGGAGACAAGTTATTCAAAACACACAGTATTGGTAGAGACTGAGGCCGAGTTCATCAATATTTCCTGGTTCAAATTGGGTAGATAACTTCTACTTGATCAACTTGGCCTCATGTCACTACCAATGTTGTGCATTTTTAAAATGACCAGCACCTATAAATGCTTCTTTCCAGGTTCTGTTTGTTACCTTTTCTTGTATAAGACTGATATCTAACTGAATATATGGCTTTTAATTACAGGATGAGCAGTCATTGGACAATGTGGTTAAAGAACAAATCCTGTTGCTAGCAAAAAATGTTGCTAGCAGTGTATCAACCTTATAATGTGGAACACAAAATAGGTAAAAACATTTACTGTTTTCTGGACATGGTGTTAATGGGAATTTGCCAGAAAATGTCCTGTTTCAGTCAAGACCATTATTGGTGTACTTACAAATGTAAAGTAGTTGGAATCTTTTAAAAAAATAACGATGCATTAGTTATGTTATTATTAATTTAGGTAATCATGATAGCAAGTGCAATTAAGGATTTACTCTACAAGTAGATATTTGAAAATTGTGCCAAAATTGCATGAGCCGATAGGCAATGCTATTTGGCATACTTTTCAAATATCATGCATAGTGTAAATTCTTAATTTCACAAGCAAAATCATATGCTTACTTGTTTATTATATACATGACATGACTTAAAAATCACAATGTTTTGTGACTTGAGTTATATTTGTGTATGACAAGTAGTGGAAAACTGGAAAACGTTCCAGTATATAATAACCACCATTTTGAATTTTATTCTCAAACTTGTTCCCAGTATCTTATCTCTTTTCATTAATTGCAGTGCAATTAACAAAATAATTGCACTCCTCTCCACCAATTAGAATGCGATAATTTTGTCATGTATATACAGTAATAAATATATGAATTACTTGTATATATAGTTGTATATAAAATAGGTTAAATGTTGTGCAAGAAAAATCCTGTTTTTTCAGGACTGTAAAGTAGTAGGAGGCCATCTTTTTTCCCTCTACATTAGTTTTTATGTAATACAGTTGTTGTGATTTGAAATACAATATATTTGTTACTTGTTCTACTAATTATTGTACAAGGATCAGTTTTTTGGGGAGGCTCAGGTAAACGAAACGCTTTCTAATGATACATTTGTGGGTCATAGCATAGCCTGCTAAGACAGCCCCTCAATTAGGACAGCCCTCCAGCATAAATTATCACTGTTTTTAGTTTTTAAGATGGCCCTGTAAAACAGATCCTGATGACTAAAACTATTCAAAAAAGGGTACAAAATAATGCTATTTTATGGGTGCCAAAACAGCCCAAAATAAGAGCCACAATTGGCCCTAGTGCAAGGGGGCCAAAACAGCCCTCTAAAAATGGTGCCATCTTGGGTCAAAACAGCCCTAGAAAAAGGACCAAAACAGCCCCAAAATAAGGGCCAAAATTGGCCCTAGTGCAAGGGGGCCAAAACGGCCCTATTAATGGGGGCCACCTCAGGGTCAAAATTTTGGCCCCATTTTGGGGGCCAAAATGGCTCTACTAAAATTACTGTGCAGAGACTCTTCGCAGGTTAGTTGCGTTAAGTAAGTCAGGGCTTAGAGTCCTTTACATGAACATGACAGGTGACACTAGGCGAACTGACCACGCGTTCTCCACACATCGTCAGACCATTGTTGTTGGATCAGACAGTTTACCTGTGAAGTTAATCACCAACCTCCCGAGTTCTTTCGAGCTAGCTGGCTACGACGTCATCGGAATTGATGAAGGCCATTGGTACTCTGACCTACTCCCAGTTATTCACGAGTACATCAAAGCTGGCATTCACGTCATTATTTGTGGTCTCATAGCAACGGAGCGTTTAAAAAAACTTGGTGAGCTCGACACACTGTTCTCGGTAGCGGACGACATCACATTTCTAAAAGCGTACTGCGCTGTTTGTCGCGACACTCGCGGAACAACTGTTGAAGCGCCATTCAATTGGAGATACAACCCAGGGCCATCATTTGTTGGTGGTGCTGAGCAATACCGTGCAGTGTGCAGACGTCATCATCCTTCCACACAAAATTAAGGGTGTTCTCGGATACCCCACTTTTTTAAATTTATACATTGGTCACATGAAGCGTCCAATGTCTCATAGAAACATTTTTTTCACACACGTAAAATTAGTCGCGCACCACACAGTGATGTCTCTCGTGGTTACTTAACGCTGCTTTATTTTTAAATTTACGAAAACACTGGGAACATTGAAACCCAACGTCAAAGAAATATTTTATTACTGTAGTAATAGCGTCGTCGTACGAGTCACACAACAATGTTAGATAACCAGCGGACTTATATCTGAGTAGAAGAGAGTCTTGCTCTTTGGATGTCTTGCCTGTGCCACCTGGATTCTTGAACTCAATCACAAGCCCGCTATGCTGTCGGTTTGCATTAGCGATGATTAAATCAGGTGTTCCACGTTGGTAACCTTTTTTCCACGAATTTATTCTCTTCGCAGAGGTGTCTTGATTTTCACCACAAGCAGCTATCAAAATAGCTTCTGGATAATATTTCCTAATAAAGCCAACGACTTTCGTGTGAACATCGAACTCAGTGATCATTTTAAACTGATTGTGTTTGAGACCAACGTCAGCTAAACCCTTTCTAACGCTTGGTAAGACTTCTGAGTGCACCCACCTTCCAAGGTGTTTCGCACGCTCCATTTTACTCGAGAACACCAACGAGTAGACCCCAAGTTCGTTGATAAACGAGGCTTGTTCCATCTTTATTTTACAGTCAGGTTCGACATGATCGTTAACTGCATCTTTTGGTCGAGCATAACCTAGAGCGCTCGCGACTTCTTTTGCTTTGAACCATATGTCACCATTGTGATTAACCGTCGTGATTTGATGACCGTCGAAATCGAATAGTTGGAGTATCGCGGAAGTCATCACTATATAGTCTCTCACAAAAAAACTACTCGATGGGGGCGCTAGGTTTTTTTATAGATCTGGTTTGTTGTGTACCAACGCATCAGATGTGTTTTATTAGTCTTCGGTTTGCTTCGCCTGAAAAAGTTTCTAATGTTATGAACCAGCTCTCTAAATCTTTGAGACCAACCCATTTTAACTTAGGTCACGTCTCCTACCACTCCCACAGTGTCTGACTCTGGTAACATAATAGGTTTGCCGTAAGTCTTTTTAGACCTCATACCAATCTCAGCGTGGAGCTCGAGAGTCACGTCACCGCGGCCAAACGACCCACCAGCTTTGAACATGTGATCAGTCGTCTTATTTATCTTATATATTTCGTGAGGTCTCGAAATACATGCTCCCATTTACTTTATACCATATTCCTTCATCATTTCTCCACCCATGATTATGATGTCTCGGTTTGCCATGTAACCACTCACAATTTTCACACCATAGAATTCTATCAACGATGGGTACGCATAAGGTGCGAGTGGTACTCTTGGTCGGTGTATTCCAAAAATCGTTCCGTAGGGTGTGCCTATCTTTTTCATATTCGCTATGAAGTCTGAATCGGTTGACTTAACGTTATTGACCCTGACATGCGAATTGCTCATTTGCCAGTGTATTGATATCATATGCATTTTTGTGAGGTCAACACCACTTGGAATAGTGCATATGCTCTCCATTGCTGGGATGCTGCCACCATACGCGAGTCCATTAGTCATACCAGTCTTGTACCCTATGAACTTATCCCACTGACCGTCGTCGTTTGATATAATTGTCTCCCAATTTGATCCAGCGGTTCTCATAGGTAACCTCACTACAACAAAAATGGAAAGATCACACCACTGCATACTCGGGCAGTTAAAATGAAGACCTGACTCAAGTGGGATTGGTGTTAACACAGGTGATAGAAAACTTTGGCTTACACTGCTGATGCCGATAATAGGACCATAGGTTGGGTTGTTTTGCACTAATTTACTTGTTTCACCAATGGCTTTCACTTTGTTTGAACCATTGGTGTGAAATTCTGTGTTTTTCAAGACGTGTGTGTTAACGTTGAAGTCGAGCACAATGTTGTAGGACTGACTCTTGAGGAAACCTGATAGCGATTGCTCTAGAGTTCTTTTATTGATAGCATCTGAGTCATCGACTGGGTCTGCTACGTTTTTTATTGCTGAGCCTTGCATGTCTATTATTCCAGACATCCTTCCACCGGTCGCGCTTAATTTAGGATCTTCGTCCAGATGTCTTTTCGTTCTCTTTAGTATTTTATCGTGAGGGTCGTCAGACTCATACCCATAGTTTAGACTCATTACTACTTCAAGGTGTATTTGGTTAGTAGATAGCCAGAGACTGCTGAGAACCCTAACACTATCGCCAGCGTTGTCGTGTCTGACTTACTTGTGGTGGTCTGTGCTATTTTATTGGTCACAGTTTTCTTCACGGGTGGTACTACTAAGTTGGTCACCACATTTTCTTGGTGGACTTTTTTAGCCACAGTCGTTGGTGTTGTTGCATTCAAGCGAGTGTTCACTCCAAATCTCATGGACTCTGTGGCGATCTTTAATAAGTTGTTGTACCCAGCGATTTTATTCTTGAGTATCACTAGGTTACTTGGCATTAACCATGTACTTGGTGACACTGCAAGATTTTGAACAACGTTGGTGTCTCTAATCGATTTACTCATGTTGAGAATCCATGTCGACACGTCATACTGTACAACACTGTCAGAAAACAACTTGCGGAATTCTTGTTGGGTCTCTAGACTTCCTGCAGAACCACCAACGACTGACACACGTGTTCTCGCTTGCGCACCAAGTGTGGAGTACACAAAGGCTTCTATGCTTTGATTTAGATATTGTAACCCAATGTTGGTAAAACCGTCTGACAATCGCGCGACGTATCGTCTGTAATCGTTCTGAACGTTGTTGAGTGTGAAGACTCTGGTTTCGCCTAAAGTGCCATCGCTCAGGACTTTATTCTGGTAGTAATGTTTTCTGGGAATCTTGGAAATCTTACCATACAATTCGGAAGCGTTGAATTCTCTACTTATCGATTTCATGGTCTCACCACCTTCCATTCTTCTGAGAAGTCTTCTAATGGTGAAGTACAAATGAAATCTCATCACACTTGTGACCACGGGGTGAACTTCTTGTGAAACTGATAAATGTTGCAACGACACTCCACAACAGAAACTCGCACAATACGTCGCAAACACAAAACGGTAGTAAGATTCGTTGTCGTCCCACTTCAACATGGTCTTTGACGTGGTGATTTGTAAGGTTGGTAGCTTTGACATGAAGTAGCTATTTTGGTTAACAAAGACTTTGAAGTTATTCACTGGATAATTCAACACGTTTTCCGTTGGATAGCCATCCCAAAGCCCCCAGTGGTTCTTACGACCTTTTGGTAGTGGTTGGATAGCTCCACCGCCTTGCCATATTATTGGGAACTTACTATTGTGTAGCCACTTCCACATGTTTTTATCGTTTTTGAAGGTTGCGCTGGTTATGTCTGTGCTGAGGATGTCGCTGTTTCTGAAATATATGTCGACACTCATGATTTTACCATCTTGCGAAATATTTGGATCGAACTCGAATTTGCTTAAAGTGGCGTGAGGGTACTTTTTGATGAGGTCTGCCTTCGCGTCGTGTGTAGCCTTCGATGTGTTCGCCATCGCACGTTCGTAATGCTTTCCATAGTAGTCGTGAAGGGCTTTCTGCATATAATATACTGTATGTTATACATAATGCGAAAGTTGACGGTATTCATTGAAGGTGAAGAAAAAGTTGTGTCCTTTGACAACGCGATGATGGTCATACACGATAATCCATACATTATGGTCAAGACAGCCACTGTGTTTTGGGACTACCATAACACAACAAATGACGACAGCATTCAGGTCTTCACGCTGGATGACTCTAGGGTCGGCTCTTTTAAAAAGATTAAAGTGGGTGAAGGGTACTTTAGCTTCGACGCACTGGTCAAAGTTTTGAAACATGAGTCTAACGAGCATAAGGTAAATCTCGAGATAGAGAAACTGGTGCCCACAGGCAAATGTAGGGTCAAGGTTAGTAGTTCAGCTGTGTCAGACACCATTGGGCCTCTACTTGGTTTCGCGAAGGGTGAGGTGATTCAGAATGACTCACAGTGGCACACTAGCCCAAACGAGGTCGATATGTATAGAGGTCTGAAGTACATAGAAGTTTCGTGTGATGTTGTTGAAACCGAGAGCAATGTGGGTATCGATGGGAAGCGCAGCGATGTGATCACAACGTTGCCAATACCCACTGAACAGTCTTTGAATGGGTCAGTGCAACGTCACGTGGACATTGAGTCAAAGGTGGGTATTAAAAAAGGTGTTTACTCAAGTATGACGTTTCGCGTCAAACCAAATAACGGTGGTCTCAAAATTGGCGCGGTGCTATTGGAACTGTATGTAGTGTGAATTATATGGAGCTCGGTGTGGAGACAGAGCAAGGGTTGAGAGACATTTATTACAATCCTAAGACGGGGTATAGTGGTGCGGAGAGGTTGTATCAAAGTGCGTTAGGGGACGGATTGAAAGTAACTAGAAAAACAGTGAAAGAATGGTTGACCACGCAGGACACTTACACTAGGTACAAACCTATTGTGAGAAGACATAAGTTCCGCGCGACTTTTGTTGGATTTCTTGGTGAAGAGCTCCAAATGGACTTAGTGGACATGAGTAAGTACTCAAAACAGAATGGCGGTTATTATTGGATACTAACAGGTATTGAAATATTGAGTAGGTATGATTTTGGCATTGCAGTTTATAGAAAAGACACTAAGAGTATGACTGAGGCTGTTGGAGAGCTATTGTGTGACTTTAAAGATCGGTTTGGAACCACACCTAAGTTAGCACAATTTGATGATGGACTTGAATTCTACAACGTTGGTGTGAAAAGTTTGCTGAAAAAACATGGTGTTGAATATTTCAGCACTAAGAGCGATAAAAAGGCTGCTGTTGTCGAGCGTTTCAATAGAAGTCTCAAGAGTATTATGTGGAAGTACTTTTACACCCGCGGAACGTACAAGTGGATCGACGTTCTTGATCAGTTTGTGGACAATTACAATAGCAATGTGAATCGAAGTATTATGATGAAGCCAAAGGATGTCGATAAGTCAAATGAAGGTGAAGTTTGGACCACTTTGTTTGGTCACCAATTTGCAGACAACCCATTGCCAAAGTTTAGAGTTGGCGAATCAGTGAGAATTAGTAAGTACAAAAGTGTGTTCACAAAGGGCTATGAAGCCAACTTCACTGAAGAGCTGTTTAAAGTGGTGAAAGTTATTCGTGGTGACCCTAATGTGTATGAAATTGAGGACATAAGTGGTGAACAGATTATTGGTAAATTTTATGAACAGGAATTGTCGCTGGTCAATAAGAAACATGGTGACGATATGTATAGAGTTGAAAAGGTGTTGAAAAGAAAGAAAGTCAGAGGGAAGAAGATGGCGCTGGTCAAATGGTTGGGTTATGAAAGCAAACATAATTCGTGGATACCAGAAAGCGATATTCAAAATGTGAGCTAATGTAATATGGCTGAGGGTGGGGAAGGCTCTAACGACTTTGAGATGGAGAACTTCAATGAGTATGACGACGCCACTGACGAGCAACTAGAAGAGGAGCTTGCCGCTACTGATAAGTGGCTCAACGATACAACCCTTGAGTACAACACGAATGAGATGTCGAAAGATGTTCGTGTTAATTTTATCAACAACCGCGACATTGTGAGGAAGATAAGAAGTGTGCTAGCTAGAAGGCAAGGTGGGCAAAGAGAGACGTCGTTTATTGACACTGACGATGGTGAGACGGTGACAATAAGGGGGACTAACACAGAAGTCCCAACAGTAGAGTTTGTTGAACAGGAGTCATATGGTGACGTCAATGACGTAAGTTTCAGTCTAGCTTTTGAAGAGGAGGAGGAAATTAAGAAAAGACTGGGTGAGCTAAAAGCGTCCAACAAAGAGCTAACAGAAAACAATGCAAAAAGAATCAAGCTAATAAATAGGAAAATACGTAAATTAAGCAAAAAGGGACTCGGCCACGACGACGCGTCAAGGAAAATAGTCAACAGGTCGCAGGTTACGGACTCAGGGGCTATTCTTTTCAAACCGATAAACAAAGATGGTAAATATGGAAAACCCAAACGAATTCTAATACCTGGGAAAAAAAGCTTGATCTACAGTAAAGACGCGAGTAGTAAAAACGCGATTGAGCAGTTCAAACAGTTAGTTGGCCAAATCCCTGAGAGTACAGAAACAACAGCTGTCACAACAGAAGTAATCCCAGATGACTTCCCAGTAATTGAAACAAAAGTGGGCTATGATGACATACCTGGGCTATCACCAGACGAAAACCGCGAGCTGAATGGTGTGCTCGACCCAAGCGATGGTGTGGTGCGCGAATCAAGAATAGGTGCCAATGGTGCATTGCGAATACAAGCAAACCATTTTCAAGAAGCGATAGACAAAGCGAATGAAAGAATAGTAGAGCTCGAGGGAAAAGACCTTACGACTGCAGAGAACGAAGAGTACATTGATCTACACGAAAGAGTGATTGGACTTACGCAAGCTAAATACAGAACTTTAGGACAGCGAGAAATAGAGGAGGTTAGAGAGCAACAAGAGATCGACATTGACAGGTTTCAGAAATTTAAGGAATGGGCTAAAGAAAATGTAGTCGGGTTGAGCGCTGTAGCAATTTCAGTGGCTGGGATTATAACAACAATTATTATCGCTGGGAGATCCGCTGTTATGAAAGGCGCTATGGCCACGAGGTCATTCGCACAGGCTGTTAAGAACGCGATAACGAAAATGGGTCCATGGGCTGTTGGGCTGGCTAACTTAGTTTACAATGCGTTGACGTTGGGTGCGAAGGGTCTCGCATGGTTGGCTCAAAATCTGTGGGTACTCGCAGTGGTATTTGCGTGGTTTGCTTATGACTATTACAAGCTAGAACGGTAGTGATAAAACATATGTAAAGTATATGAACGTCACGTCAGCAGAATTGAGTCCCGGTTTTAGACGAGCGACCATGGGTGTCATAAGAGGGGTGAGAACGCTGCATGTGATCACGTTGAACCCTAATAAAGTCAGTCCTGGTGAGGAACTTTACATTGATGTACCGAAGCTCAAGGTTAGTAGCTGTTTGGTGCCTGGATCGTTGGGTTTAGTGTTCGACTTTAAGAATGCGAACGACAAAAGTTGGTTCTTGAACAACGTGAGCAAGTTGTTGGTTGAGAAACTTGTTGTGAGGCTAGCTGGAGAAACTGTGTATGACAACAGTGGGGAAAATTACACTGGTGTTTATCGCGACCTTTGGGAAAGTGCTACTGCACGAGACCAAATGGTTGACTATGGTGTTGGCTCTGAGAACTTGAGAAAGTTAATTTCTAAGGACGACAGTGGTGCGACAACTGGAAACGCTGCTAAAGTTAGTGACGCATTGATGTTTGGTGTGATTGGAACGAAACTGCGGATTAAGCTTGGTAAAATTATGAATGACCATGGGTTGTACGCTCCTTTTAGCATGAACAACAACTTGCAGTATGTGATCACACTGCCAAAGGCTACAGACATCATGGTAGCGCAATCCAATCAAAGTGTAGGTGGATACACTCTGGAGAACCTCGAGCTTGAGTACGAAACGATTGACAACCAGGAGCTCTCTGATGAAATAGCGTCAGGTTATGCAAGTGGTCGTAGTTTGTCATACGAACACGTTACGCTGATGAAAACCACTGAATGGGATAAAGGTACGACCATTGTGAACGAGAACATAAATCTACCGAGAAAAAGCATGAAGGCGATTGTGTTGTTATTCACGAATAAGGTGCGAACAGACAGCGAGGAGTTTCTTTACTCAAATATCGAGAGTGTTAGAGTCACAATTGAAGGTGTGCCAAATAGCGTGTACTCACAGGGTATTCCAAAGTCGAAGTTCTATGCAGAAGCGAAGCGACTGTTTGGGTTGGGTGAAGAACACGCTCAGTTCATGACCATACAGAAGTTCTATAAAGATGGTTTTGCGTTGGTCATTGACTTGAGGAGCGTTCAAGATAATTACAATGTGGCCACTGGTAAAAAAATTGTGAACACACAATCTGGCGTGCTTCTTGAGATCACTAAAAAAGCGACGACTACAAATCTCATGTGCAGGGTGTTTGTGATGAGTGACGGGTTAGTCAACTTTATGAACAATGGGTTGCAATCAATCCAGTATTAAACCAAACGCAATTTAATGGAAACTCCGTTTAATGCGTTAATCGTTGGAATGACAGCTTGTGGTAAGACGCATTATTTACTCAATACACTGGAATCTGAGTACTTTAGTAAGTTTGACTACATTGTGTTGATTTGTCCTACTTTCGAGTGGAATAAAGCGTATCAAGATTGGAAATATGTGCGTGACCCTGACGTGTTAGCGATAGACTGTGCACAGGACAGTGTCGACGCTGTTCTCAAGTGTGTAACAAATGTTTTTAAAGGCACTAACACTCTGATTGTGTTGGACGACTGTGCAAGTGGGCAGGACGTCAAGAATAGGACTAGTCAATTAGTCAACTTGGCTTTTAGCGCGCGACATTTTATGTTGAGCGTTATTGTCATCACACAACAACTGACGTCGATCGCAAAACCGTATAGAGAAAACATTAGTAAGCTCATTTGCTTTTACTGTCCGAGTAAGAGTGATATGAAGGTTGTTATTGACGACTACCTTGGAGACATTAACAAAGAAGAAGTGTTGGCGATTGTGACCGCACTAAAAAATAATAAGTACGCTAGACTTGAAATCTCACTGCGCTATCCATACAGTCACGAAGTTGTTATTCCGCAATAAAATATGGGTATAAGTAATAGTGTGATGGTGAAACGCAAAAGTGAAGAAAACCCCACGATTGAGGAATTAGTTGAGGAGACCGCTGACACTTCGACTGTGGAAGACAACATTGACGTTAGGAGAGCCGAACTAATTAGACTGTCTGGCGATGGTGTGGTAAGCCAATCTGAAGCGTACATTAAAAAAGCGTCCGCAAAGGTTATCGACAAGATATGGCACCAATACGAGTTGAAGAGAATGGAAATCGCAAACGCCTTTCTCACCGACTTGCTAATCAGCAAATTCGCTAACTTACTAGATGGGTTGAACGCTATTGAGAACCCCGACGAACTAAACGATGAGTTGTAAAAAGACCCATTACTAAAGAAAGACGTCGAGAGCATTGTTGCGATTGTGACACCATACGTACCTTTCTTAGGCTTGTTGTCGGGAGGGATCACAACGTCAAAATATGTGTACGATCACCATTTTAGAAGTGAGGTGGTAAACACTGAAAATAGTGAACAAACGGGTTAACTCGCTACGCTAGCAGGTGGTCATTTGTGGTTTCATAACAACCGCGCGAGCCCATTCACACAACGGTCTTTTATTCACGATATTTATAGACGTTCTTATTCTCCATCACTCTTCTCTTTAAACAGCAAGTCTCTCCTCGACGACACAATGTTGATTATGTCGTCGCCCTCGAGCACATGACGTAGGTTACCACGCGGTGTGTTGCTAACAACAACATTCCTGTGCGTCCGGCAACCACAGCTTTTTGAAAAAGTTTTTGAAAAATATATTTTGAAATATTTTTTCAAAAAGTTGTAGTTGCCGGGCGCACAGGAATGTTGTTGTTAGCAACATCGACAGGTGACCTTGATTTGTGTAGCAGGTAGAACACTACCACTAGACTCACAATCTAGTGGCTCTCTCGCTGAAATTTATTTAACATCACCACTAGAATCATAATCTAGTGGGTTTTTTTTCGCGCGCGAATTGAAACAACAGCAGAACGCGTCGGTCAAACATAAATGTGAAAATGTTGAAGCGACACACTCTACCTTTTTTAAACATGTGAAAATGTTGAAACGGCACTCTCTACTTTTTAAAAACGCGAAAATGTTGAAATGACACTTTCTACTTTTTTAAATATGCGAAAATGTTGAAGCGGCACACTCTACCCTTTTTAAATACGCGAAAATGTTGAAACGGCACTTTCTACTTTTTAAAGACGTGAAAATGATGAAACGACACATTCTATTTTTAAATATGGCTAAAGTAGCATAAAATCCAGCGAAAATTGTGATTTGGTGTTTGGTATCAATTGAGTAGAAAACGTGGGAGGGGTGTCTAGATTGACTAATGATTACCATAATAGTATAGAGAGTGAGGCTGTGAGCTCACCAATGTTGACTGTAAAACATAAATACCAAAACATTGCTGAGTTGTGGCTCGGCACAAATTTGAGTAGTATAGAGAGTGGGGGTGCGGGCCCAGCAACGCCAACCGTAATATAAACGCCAAAACACCACCAAATTTATGCCGAGCCACAACTCAGCAATGTTTTGGTATTTGTGTTTTACAGTTAACATTGGTGAGCTCACAGCCTCACTCTCTATACTATTATGGTGATCATTAGTCAATCTAGACACCCCTCCCACGTTTTCTACTCGATTGATACCAAATACCAAAATCACAATTTTCGCTAAATTTTGTGCTAATTTAGCCATATTTAAAAATAGAATGTGTCGTTTCATCATTTTCGCGTCTTTAAAAAGTAGAAAGTGCCGTTTCAACATTTTCGCATGTTTAAAAAGGGTAGAGTGTGCCGCTTCAACATTTTCACATATTTAAAAAAGTAGAAAGTGTCATTTCAGCATTTTCACATATTTAAAAAATAGAAAGTGTCGTTTCAACATTTTCGTATGTTTAAAAAATAGAGTGTGTCACTTCAACATTTTCACATATTTAAAAAAGTAGAAAGTGTCATTTCAACATTTTCACATTTTTGTTCAACAAACCACCAACACATTCTGCTGCTGTCTCACAAATTCACACGCGAAAAAAAAACCACTAGATTTTGATTCTAGTGGTGATGTTTATCCAAATGGATAGCGAAATGGTGCTCTTTTGGTTGGCTAACAAATAGCCGGTTGTTTTGCAAGTTAGTCCGTTTGTTCACTATTTTCAGTGGTGTCTCTCACTACAATGTTTTTGTGACCATACGCGTAGGAGTCAATACCATTTTCTAAAAGGTGTCGTTTATCATCAAAGCAGGATAGCGACACTTTATTAATTTCATAACTACCTAGCTGATGTTTGACACTTCTAATGGTCTTCATTGTGTGTCGCAATTGTTTCTGCTCAAGTAACACACTTTTGTAATCTTCGTGTCTGATTACCTTTTTAATTATATTTTTTCTAATACCTTTAGCAGTTTTTCCACCACCTCCATCCTCTTTCAAATAACTATACATTTTGCTGCGCAACCCAACGAACTCAATAATTGGCGTTCCAGCACACTCGTCTTTCATCTTCCCAATAACTTTCTTATTCTCCTTAAAAGCGAATGGGTTGTCTGCAGGGTAATCACTATTATCAAACTTTTCGCGCTCCTCCATGAAGTCAGAATAAACGTCACCAGTTTTGATTGTGTACAGCAGACTGTCGGTGTCGGTGAAGTGCAATCTGCAGGTGTCGCTAGAGTACTTTTTCATAATGTAATTATAGTGAAAATCGTACATCAGCGTTTTACTCAAGTCTAGTATGCACATACCCACATATGCAGGCCTGTTCAATGTCAACGTTTCTTTAACTTTGTGAACAGCGACTAGGTTCTTGCTAAATATCTTGCAAGAGACAAACGTCGGCTTTGAGACAAGCTTTTTAAATTTCCTCCTAGTGGTCACTAATCTCACGTCCACACGCTTCCTCAAATTTTCCATCGTTTTTCCAAACACGCTGTTATTCATCAACTTGAAGAAGTCCTTCTCAAAAGCGTTCTTAGCCGCAGTTCTTTTGACTGTGTTAAAGTCAATGTACTTGCCCAACCACTTGGACTGGTCAAACTGTAGGACCCTATGCACCTTTTTGATTTTCAATCCAAGATCCACATACAACTGCAGATTTTTATAGTGACACACATACTTTTATTTGTTCATCAAATTAGTCACCAGCTTCTTCACACCGCCAACACTCACATTAAACTTATTTTTAATTTTCGTGCAGTACTCCGACAACATGTCAACAGTTATCTCCATCTTCTCGGGAGCCAGCGGGTAGTCGTTGTGTAGGTCATGCAAATGGTCTGGATACTCCAAGTCGACTTCGAGCAGCAGACCCTTTTCACTATCGTCGTGATAGTCGCACAGATTAACTTTTTTTATTTCTTTCTCAGTCAACCACTTGAAGCCACCCGTAGGTAAACTTTGACTCATTGCCCATCCGTACAAATTGTTGGCGTCAAGGTACATTAAATACTTCGACTCTTGCGCTTTGTCATACCCTTCCATGTATTTATTATTCGCCACACCATGTCTGTTGCAAATGTAGCTCACACCACCACGCATACCTAATTCTACAAACTGGAACATGTCGATGTCGGACAATAATTCGAGTTCTACTCCAGTCATCTTTAACATGGCGTCCCAAGCCAACCCAGGCGATGTGAAATAGTGGCACGGGTCTAATTTATACTCGCGATGGCATGTCTTTCTAAAGTTCTCAAAAACGTCAGCGAGCAAGAGCACATCACTTTTCAAATACAGGTCGTGATACCCACCCATATTTTTAACATCAAAGTAGTCCCACACATCGCAAGCGCGCTCGTGCATTTCTTCCGTGATGTGCTCGTCATTCAGAACGTTGTAAAAGTCTTTTTTGGAGGGTAACTCGCTTTCATCGAATTTTTCAAAGGAGTCCATATAATCATAGGGATAGACCCCCTTTCTTGACATTAGTGCCAACCCTGTTTCATGAAACACTTCTGACGTGTATTTGAAAGCGTCCCTTGGTAGGTTCTTCACCAAGTTGTCTAGACCACTACTCATGAACTGAAAGCTGTCCAAGAATACCAAGTTTTTCCCAAGCATGAACGCCATGTACTTCTCCATGTTGTTCGGTATCACATTTATGTCTTGACCAAACTTGCCAATCTCCTGCATGATGAAATGGCTATCGTAACCGCGTACATGTAAGTTATGAAAGATCACAGGGATTTTATCAGTCAACTTAAAGTTCACGTTACACTCACGATGTGCGGACCCTCTGTACATGCCTGACACGTGACAGTGGTCTCTCACTCTAACGTCAGCGCTAATGTACTCGACACTGCAAATATGGCAACTTTTAGCCTCGTCAAAGTTTTGTTTATCGTCGTCAGTCAGTATCATTTCTTTGTTAAAGTGACTCTCAGATGTTTCTTTACAATATTCGACAATTTCTAACATCTCCCCAATGAACGTGTTAACTGCATTTTCACCGCGGTACACTTTTACTGGCTTACCATACTCGTCGTCGTAGCAACAAACCAATTTATACCCATAACCACAGTCGACGTGCCTCTGGTAGGCATTTGTGTAGCTACACTCGCTTGATGGTGTTGCTGTGTGCACCTTCTGTGTGATAGCCTCAAAGTCTGCATACACCACAAATGGTACGTTTAGCTGCCTACTAAAATTCTCGTATTTCACTTTCGCACCTTTTTGCGGCATTTTAATAGCTTGCTTCCCATTGATGACCAAACACACTTCAATGTGACTTTCAAGCACGTCCTCTCGGGTAAAACACTGCAGGCAATATCTACAAAAGTGTTTTCTTGCCTTGTGCTCTGTCTGGCGGTACATGAATTTGTTGAAATCGCGAATGTACACATAGTGCTTGTTGTCGTCATTAGTTATCAACAATAGGTCCATGTGGTCAGGGTACACTTCCTTAGAAACATACACAGGGAATGGCTGCTTATTTTCATACCCAAAAACATTAATGCTAATTTCGTTAGTCTTTTCAATCTTGTTGTAATCTTTGAGTGTGACTGGGAAGTTAATTCCATCATAATTCAACTCACTGACATGTCTGACGTACTTCGACATTCTATCAGAGTGTTTTCCAACAGGAAACTTATGTGCTAGGTGACACCATCTAAAGCACTCGTTGTCGTCGTTATTTACATTTATCAAACCCTTCATACTATTGCACAGCTCCTTTGGCAACGCAATGTAGCTACTCCCATTCAAAGGTCTGTAAATAGCAATGTTAACGTAGTGCGCATCTACTTTGTCGATAGTCCATCCAGACCCCTCAGATAACCACCCAGCTATCCGCGTCAAGATCTGCTCCGACCCACGGTTGGCAACACCTTCAATGTCACGCTCGTTAATGACGACGAACGTCTCGCTGTTAAAGTAGGCAGTTTTGTATGTGGTCTTATTGAGTTCTAAAGCCTTCTCAAAAGTGACCTTAACTGTCTCTACCACTTTCATTCCGTTGGTCTCACCTAGTTCACGTCTCAAAAGATTAATGACAGCGCTTCTACTACCGTTCACCTGGTTTATGTCTCTGTCGTTAACCACCTCAACTCCATAAGACCTTGTGAACCCTCTCAGTGCTCGATCCAACAGCCGTGGGCTATGGTCTTCAACTGTGGGTTGTGCCTCCCGGTTTCTGACGAGACGGTTGTGCGTCCGACTGCCAACGTTAACTCGTCTGTTTGTCAGCGGATTAACAATAGTCGCATTTGTCGTGTCGCTAAAAACACCATCTCTAACAAGTTGATTGTAGACTCGCCCGTGAACGTTGACTGCTCTACCTGTTAGTGGATTTACAACGGCTGCACCATTTCTAACAAGTGAGTTTTCTGTGACGTCACCCATGGCTTCTATATACTACACGTGTATTTTTTTTCCTAAGCCACTCGTTGTAATAGCGATCACCACTTTCACACCACCCCAGCTTTGGGTACACCACTCCAAACAAATTATCGTCAAACTTCTCTTTCACCTTTCCGTCTTTAAGGTCTGACACCTTCTCGAGTGTCTCGAGTTGTCTTCTATGACACAACCTAATAATGTAGTATCCATATCTGCTAACGTTTCTACCCTTTATCAAATTGCATGAGTACAACACACTGACAACTTTCAAGAAGTCCTCTTTTATCAACTCAAGGTGCTCGTACTTCACAACGTTCCGTAGTCTCCTCCCCATCCACCAAGACCGTTTGTGAACGCTTTTTGGTCGTGTGAGTCTCATGTCGCTATAGCTCTGAGTGTAACCCCATTCGATGTCACCACACTTTGGACACGCGTACCCACCGCAATCACTTACGTTTTTCACAACGTCGCAATCCGAGCAGTATAGTAAAACCTGGAGATGCCTCCACATTCAATTTTCGTTTCATTCGCAATCTCGTCGATTGTCAAACCAAAACTCATCTGCCTCATAAGTTTGTCCATCACTTATACTACTCCAACATTTTTTTATCGAGTGAGTACCCACACCGCTACTCCACTACCCAAACCTAGCGCACCAACAAACAACAATTGGTAATCCTTCATTTCCGCACTCGGTTTGTAGTAATCCGCAATCTTCGGGAGGTCAGTGAACACTCGTCCGCTGTACTGTATGGTCATTACGCTTCTAAGTTCTTCCAACGCGTGGTTTGTGTCATTGATGTCAGCATTAGCATCTGAGAGCTGTTGTCGCAAACGCTGGATCTGATCTTTCTTAGCGACTTCATTTTCATACCACACTTCTTTCGCACTGGCTAACTGCTCCAACGCGTGGTTGTGTCTTTTCATCTCAGCTTCATAGCCTGTGTGATTAAACTTTGAAAACATAAAGCCAGCGCCTGCAAAAGCCACTGCATTAAAAATCCCTCCAGCCACAACACTCGCCATTAACTTACGTTGATTTGAATGGATCTGTCGGTATCCACTTTTTTGATTGCGCCCATTTTACTAACAGCGTTCCTGCACCAACAGCCGCAGCAAGTTTCACTGTGCCTCTCACTGTCTCTGGTGTTCCCAATGGTTCTCCCAAGGCTCTTTTAGAAATCATACTCACTGCCACAGCACCAGTCGTAACAAGTAGCGCATCATACAATTCGTTCATAAGTTCTTTTCGATCGATCGCAGTCATATACATTGTCGTGTGTTTTGTTCAAGAATCAAATGTGTCTAACGCTGGACGACAAGTTCTACGATTTTCTGACGCGCTAACCACAGTACTCACAGGTTCCAGTTGTGTTTCTTTTTCACTGCTAATTGTGTACCATAGCGAAGCAGCGGCAATGATAACACCAAGTGTTCCAACAATATAACCATAGCTCCACTCACTACCCCGTTCTTCGTTGACTATCATTTCACGCATTTTCTTTTCTTTCGCGGCTTTCGATATTTCAGCCAACTTTTTACCAGCAGCGACACGCTTTGGGTCCTTCACCTTAACACTCTTCACATCAGCCGTGATCTTAGCGTCAGCGGTCTGTGAGTCTTCAGCCATCTAATACACTATCACGTGTTATCTTACTCACAGGTATCTCACAGTTGACCTCACAGTTATCTCACAGTTCCAGACCAAACGCACTAAAAAATTAGGGTTTTTTCTGGGAGTATAACATAATGACTCGAGCCCGAGAGGTTAGCGAAGCGGAGATTGTTGAGTTTCGAAGAAACCACTTTATCAACGTGTCTATCCCACAAGACACCTCTGGACCTAGTGTCTTAAAAGAGTACTTATCAGCCTTCGCGTTGCACGACATCTATAGTAGAAATGAGGAATCGCTAAAACGATTCAACGCTCAGACTCTCACCACAAAGCGTGTTCACGAGGCTTGGATCAATCTTCAAGAAGACACAGCCAACTGGTGGGCTAATAGTTTAGCTAGCAAGATCCCCGTGTGGTGTTACTTACCGTTCAAGCGTCTTGTGTTAGCGAGTGGTGGCTACTTAGGTAACCCTTGTGAGTCCACCGCTACATTACTCGGTTGCTACCTCGAAGTGTTCTTAACGATCCTTCTATGGAAACCATGCCCAACCAAAATCAAAGCGTGGTTAGAGCTCGCCGCGAACCGTGACGTTAACGTTTGCATGGTGGGGTGTAATGATATACTGAGTGCGGACGACCTCGAGGACCACATACGCTCATCCACCCATCAGAGCTTTGCACGCGCGCACAACGAGTACAAGTGTTACCCATGCGGTGTGACCACAAACAACCCAATGCATCGCTCAAGACACGAGAGCTCGCAGTCCCACCTTAAAAACTTAGAGCTTCAGCGGATATTTAACAACGAACAGCAGTTGCCGCAACAGGAGAGAACATTTCTCTGGAGGTATAGTAATCATGAAGAAAGTTGGTAAACTAGAAATTGTGATCGGTCCCATGTTTGCAGGAAAAACAACAGAGACTCTCCGCAGGTTAGTTGCGTTAAGTAAATCAGGGCTTAGAGTCCTTTACATGAACAACACAGGTGACACTAGGCGAACCGACCACGCGTTCTCCACACATCGTCAGACCATTGTTGTCGGATCAGACAGTTTACCTGCGAAGTTAATCACCAACCTTCCGAGTTCTTCCAAACTAACTGGCTACGACGTCATCGGAATTGATGAAGGTCATTGGTACTCTGATCTACTCCCAGTTATTCACGAGTACATCAAAGCTGGCATTCACGTCATTATTTGTGGTCTCATAGCAACGGAGCGTTTAAAAAAACTTGGCGAGCTCGACACACTGTTTCCAGTGGCAGACGACATCACATTTCTAAAAGCGTACTGTGCTGTTTGTCGCGACACTCGCGGAACAACTGTCGAAGCGCCATTCAATTGGAGATATAATCCAGGACCATCATTCGTTGGTGGTGCTGGGCAATATCGCGCAGTGTGCAGACGTCATCATCCTTCCACACAAAATTAAGGGTGTTCTCGGATACCCCACTTTTTTAAATTTATACATTGGTCACATGAAGCGTCCAATGTCTCATAGAAACATTTTTTCACACACATAAAACTAGTCACGCATCACACAGTGGTCAGAAGGTTTGTGAGATAAAGAGAGTTCCACAAATATTTTCATTGAGAGAAAGTTTCGCAGATATTTTTATCAAGTTAAAAACATCTTTAAAAAATGCTAGAGCAGTTGTCACTTCGAGCGTTGTCTCAACAACAAGAGTGGGTGCTAATTCGACTCATTACTCGTTGTCTAAAAAGTCTCTTTACAATAATGTCTCTCGTGGTTACTTAACGCTGCTTTATTTTTAAATTTACGAAAACACTGGGAACATTGAAACCCAATGTCAAAGAAATATTTTATTATCGCAGTAATAGCGTCGTCGTACGAGTTACACAACAATGTTAGGTACTCAGCGGACTTATATCTGAGTAGAAGAGAGTCTTGCTCTTTGGATGTCTTGCCTGTGCCACCTGGGTTCTTGAACTCGATCACAAGTCCGCTGTGCTGTCGGTTTGCATTAGCAATAATCAAATCAGGCGTTCCACGTTGATAACCTTTTCTCCACGAATTTATTCTTTTACTTGAAGTGTCTTGATTTTCACCACAAGCAGCTATCAAAATAGCTTCTGGATAATATTTCCTAAGAAAACCAACGACTTTCGTGTGAAGATCGAACTCAGTGATCATTTTAAACTGGTTGTGTTTGAGACCAACGTCGGCTAAACCCTTTCTAACGCTTGGCAAGACTTCTGAGTGCACCCACCTTCCGAAATGTTTCGCACGCTCCATTTTACTTGAGAACACCAACGAGTAGACCCCAAGTTCGTTGATAAACGAGGCCTGCTCCATCTTTATTTTACAGTCAGGTTCGACATGATCGTTAACTGCATCTTTTGGTCGAGCATAACCTAGAGCGCTCGCGACCTCTTTTGCTTTGAACCATATATCACCGTTGTGATTAACCGTTGTGATTTGATGACTGTCGAAATCGAATAGTTGGAGTATCGCGGAAGTCATCGCTATATAGTCTCCCACAAAAAAAAAAGCTACTCGATGTGGGCGCTAGGTTTTTTATAGATCTGGTTTGTTGTGTACCAACGCATCAGGTGTGTTTTATTAGTCTTCAGTTTTCTACGTCGTCTGAAAAAGTTTCTAATGTTATGAACCAGTTTTCTAAGCCAACCCATTATAACTTAGGTCACGTCTTCTACCACTCCCACAGTGTCTGATTCTGGTAACATAATAGGTTTGCCGTAAGTCTTTTTAGACCTCATACCAATCTCAGCGTGAAGCTCGAGAGTCACGTCACCGCGGCCAAATGATCCACCAGCTTTGAACATGTGATCAGTCGTTTTATTTATTTTATATATTTCATGGGGTCTCGAAATACATGCTCCCATTTACTTTATACCATATTCCTTCATCATTTCTCCACCCATGATTATGATGTCTCGGTTTGCCATGTAACCACTCACGATTTTCACACCATAGAATTCTATCAACGATGGGTACGCATAAGGTGCGAGTGGTACTCTTGGTCGGTGTATTCCAAAAATCGTTCCGTAGGGTGTGCCTATTTTTTTCATATTCGCTACGAAGTCTGAGTCGGTTGACTTGATGTTGTTGACTCTGACGTGCGAATTGCTCATTTGCCAGTGTATTGATATCATATGCATTTTTGTGAGGTCAACACCACTCGGAATAGTGCATATGCTCTCCATTGCTGGGTTGCTGCCACCATACGCGAGTCCATTAGTCATACCAGTCTTGTACCCTATGAACTTATCCCACTGACCGTCGTCGTTTGATATAATTGTCTCCCAATTTGATCCAGCGGTTCTCATAGGTAACCGCACCACAACAAAAATGGAGAGGTCACACCACTGCATACTGGGACAATTAAAATGGAGACCTGACTCAAGTGGGAGTGGTGTTAGCACAGGTGATAGAAAACTTTGGCCTGCACCGTTGATGCCAATAATAGGACCATAAGTTGAGTTGTTTTGCACTAATTTACTTGTTTCACCAATGGCTTTCACTTTGTTTGAACCATTGGTGTGAAACTCCATGTTTTTCAAGGCGTGTGTGTTAACGTTGAAGTCGAGCACAAGATTATACGACTGACTCTTGAGGAAACCTGATAGCAATTGCTCTAGAGTTCTTTTATTGATAGCATCTGAGTCATCGACTGGGTCTGCTACGTTTTTTATCGCTGAGCCTTGCATGTCTATTAGTCCAGACATCCTTCCGCCGGTCGCGCTTAATTTGGGATCTTCGTCCAGATGCCTTTTCGTTCTCTTTAGTATTTTATCGTGAGGGTCGTCAGACTCATACCCATAGTTTAGACTCATTACTACTTCAAGGTGTATTTGGTTAGTAGATAGCCAGAGACTGCTGAGAACCCTAACACTATCGCTAGCGTTGTCGTGTCTGACTCACTCGTCGTGGTGGTGGTAGCGTGCACCTTCTGATTGGCCACAGTTTTCTTCACGGGTGGTACTACTAAGTTAGTCACCACATTTTCTTGGTGGACTTTTTTAGCCACAGTCGTTGGTGTTGTTGCATTCAAGCGAGTGTTCACTCCAAATCTCATGGACTCCGTAGCAATCTTTAATAAGTTGTTGTACCCAGCGATTTTATTCTTGAGTATCACTACATTACTTGGCATTAACCATGTACTTGGTGACACTGCAAGATTTTGGACAACGTTGGTGTCTCTAATCGATTTATTCATGTTGAGAATCCATGTCGACACGTCGTAGTTGACAACACTGTCAGCAAACAACTTTCGGAATTCTTGTTGGGTTTCTAAACTTCCTGCAGAACCACCAACGACTGACACACGTGTTCTCGCTTGCGCACCAAGTGTGGAGTACACAAAGGCTTCTATGCTTTGATTTAGATATTGCAGTCCAATGTTGGTAAAGCCGTCTGACAATCGCGCGACGTATCGTCTGTAATCGTTCTGAACGTCGTTGAGTGTGTACACTCTGGATTCGCCTAAAGTGCCATCGCTCAGGACTTTATTCTGGTAGTAATGTTCTCTGGGAATCTTAGAAATCGTACCATACAATTCGAAAGCGTTGAATTCTCTACTTATCGATTTCATGGTCTCACCACCCTCCATTCTTCTGAGAAGTCTTCTAATGGTGAAGTACAAATGGAATCTCATCACACTTGCAGTGACCACGGGGTGGACTTCTTGTGACACTGATAAATGTTGCAATGAAACACCACAACAGAAACTCGCACAATACGTCGCAAACACAACGCGGTAGTAAGACTCGCTGTCGTCCCACTTCGACGTGGTCTTTGACGTAGTGATTTGTATGGTTGGTAGCTTCGACATGAAGTAGCTATTTTGGTTGACAAAGACTTTGAAATTATTCACTGGATAATTCAACACATTTTCTGTTGGGTAGCCGTCCCAAAGCCCCCAGTGGTTCTTATGACCTTTTGGTAGTGGTTGGATAGTTCCACCGCCTTGCCATATTATTGGGAACTTACTATTGTGTAGCCACCTCCACATGTTTTTATCATTTTTGAAGGTTGTGCTGGTTATGTCTGTGCTGAGGATGTCGTTGTTTCTGAAATACACGTCGACACTCATGATTTTACCGTCTTGTGAAATATTTGGATTGAACTCGAATTTGCTTAAAGTAGCGTGGGGGTACTTTTTGATGAGGTCTGCCTTCGCGTCGTGTGTAGCCTTCGATGTGTTCGCCATAGCACGTTTGTAATGCTTTCCATAGTAATTGTGAAGGGCTTTCTGCATATAATATACTGTATGTTATACGTAATGCGAAAGTTGACGGTATTCATTGAAGGTGAAGAGAAAGTTGTGTCCTTTGACAGCGCGATGATGGTCATACACGACGACCCATACATTATGGTCAAGACAGCCACTGTGTTTTGGGACTACCATAACACAACAAATGACGACAGCATTCAGGTCTTCACGCTGGATGACTCTAGGGTCGGCTCTTTTAAAAAGATTAAAGTGGGTGAAGGGTACTTTAGCTTCGACGCACTGGTCAAAGTTTTGAAACATGAGTCTAACGAGCATAAGGTAAATCTCGAGATAGAGAAACTGGTGCCCACAGGCAAATGTAGGGTCAAGGTTAGTAGCTCAGCTGTGTTAGACACCATTGGGCCTCTACTTGGTTTCGCGAAGGGTGAGGTGATTCAGAATGACTCACAGTGGCACACTAGCCCAAACGAGGTCGATATGTATAGAGGTCTGAAGTACATAGAAGTTTCGTGTGATGTTGTTGAAACCGAGAGCAATGTGGGTATTGATGGGAAGCGTAGCGATGTGATCACAACATTGCCAATACCCACTGAACAGTCTTTGAAGGGGTCAGTACAACGCCATGTAGACATTGAATCTAAGGTGAGTATTAAAAAAGGTGTTTACTCAAGTATGACGTTTCGTGTCAAACCAAATAACGGTGGTCTCAAAATTGGTGCGGTGTTATTGGAACTGTATATTGTGTGAATTATATGGAGCTTGGTGTGGAAACAGAACAAGGGTTGAGAGACATCTATTATAATCCCAAGACAGGGTACACTGGTGCAGAGAGGTTGTATCAAAGTGCATTGGGAGATGGATTGAAAGTAACTAGAAAAACAGTGAAAGAATGGTTGACCACGCAGGACACATACACTAGGTACAAACCCATTGTGAGAAGACATAAATTCCGTGCCACCTTCGTCGGGTTTCTTGGTGAAGAGCTCCAAATGGACTTAGTGGACATGAGTAAGTACTCAAAACAGAACGGAGGTTATTATTGGATATTGACAGGCATTGAAATATTGAGTAGATACGCTTTTGGCATTGCAGTTTATAGAAAAGACACTAAGAACATGACCAAGGCTGTTGGAAAGTTGTTGGATGACTTTAAAGATCGGTTTGGGGCCACACCTAAGTTAGCACAATTTGATGATGGACTTGAGTTCTACAATGTTGGGGTGAAAAGTTTGCTGAAAAAACATGGTGTTGAATATTTCAGCACTAAGAGCGACAAGAAGGCTGCTGTTGTCGAGCGTTTTAATAGAAGTCTCAAGAGCATTATGTGGAAGTACTTTTATAGCCATGGGACGTACGAGTGGATTGACGCTTTGGACCAGTTTGTGAGCAATTACAATAGCAATGTGAACCGCAGTATTATGATGAAGCCAAAGGATGTCAATAAGTCAAACGAAGGCGAAGTGTGGACCACTTTGTTTGGTCATCAATTTGCAGACAACCCATTGCCAAAGTTTAGAGTTGGTCAATCGGTGAGAATTAGTAAATACAAGAGTGTGTTTGGCTATGAAGCCAACTTCACTGAAGAGCTGTTTAAAGTGGTAAAGGTTATTCGTTGTGATCCAAATGTGTACGAAATTGAGGACATAAGTGGTGAACAGATTATTGGGAAATTTTACGAACAGGAATTATCGCTGGTCAATAGGAAACATGGCGACGATATGTACAGAGTTGAAAAGGTGTTGAAAAGAAAGAAAGTCAGAGGGAAGAAGATGGCGCTGGTCAAATGGTTGGGTTATGAGAGCAAACATAATTCGTGGATACCAGAAAGCGATATTCAAAATGTGAGTTAATGTAATATGGCTGAGAGTGGCTTCGACGACCTCGAGACGGAGGGCTCTGATGAATACAAAGATGTCACTGACGATGAACTAAAGCATAGTCTCGAAAAAGCCACTCAAGACAGTGAGCTAGCTTGGGACGACTCAAACGTTACAGTCGGCGAGAAAGTTAGACTAACTAAAGTGAGGAGTGGGCTGATTCGTGAACGTGGTAGAAGAACGCGTCAACACACGGAGGAGGCCTTTAGCGATATTGAGACGCGGATTAATGACAACGCAAAAGACTACGAAGACGTCGCGAGGAGTGCGCCATTGTTAGACACCACACACGCAGAGTACGTCAACATACCTGAACTAACACCAATCGAGAACCGTGAGTTGAGCGCGCTACTCAATCCAAGTGAGATGTCTGAGTCAAGAATAGGCGACACTGGTACACTACAAATAGAGGCGGATCGCTATCGAGACTTGATAAATGAAGCGAACGAAAGAATAGTGGAGCTTGGCAAAAAAAAAGATCTCACGACTGAGGAGAACGAAGAGCTCGTCGATCTAGCTGAAAGAGTGATTGGACTTAAAAAGGCTAGAGACATGGTTATTAAACAGCGACAAATAGAAGAGGTTAGAGAGCAACAGGAAGTCGATATTGACAGATTGCAGAAGTTCAAGAAATGGGCTAGAGAAAATATGGTTGGGTTGAGTGCTTTAGCGATTTCAGTAGCTGCGATTATGACAACCATTATTATCGCTGGGAGGTCTAATGTTATGAAAGGTGCTATGGTCACGAGGTCATTCGCACAGGCTGTTAAAAACGCGATAATGAAGATGGGTCCATGGGCTGTTGGATTGGCGAACTAAGTTTATGACGCGCTGGTGGTGGGCGCAAAGGGTCTCGCTTGGTTAGCTCAAAATCTGTGGGTGTTTGCGGTGGCATTCGCGTGGCTTGCGTACAATTATCTAAACTAAAAGCAAATGTGACTCGTGGGAGTCAGAGAGTGATATTCAAAATGTGAGCTAATGTAATATGGCTGAGGGTGGGGAAGGTTTTGACGAGATCGAGATGGAAAACTTTGACAAGTATGAAGGTATGAGTGATGAGCAATTAGAAAAGAATCTTGTCGGTGTCGAAGATTTTATTGAAGGCATGTACGGTAAGTACACTGAAGACAACATGCCGGAAGACGTTCGTGTTGATTACAACAGCTATCAAGACTATGCGAAAAAGATAAGAGGTGAGCTAGCTAGAAGGCGAGGTGGGCAAAAAGAGACGTCGTTTATCGACACTGACGATGGTAAGACGGTGACAATAAGAGGAACTAACACAGAAGTCCCCGCGGTGGAGTTTGTTGAACAGGAGTCATATGGTGACGTCAATGACACAAGCTACAGTATAGCTTTTGAGGGGAAGTCGGACGATCTTTATAAAAGATTGGGTGAGCTAAACGCGCTCAACAAAAAGATAGCAAAAAATCAAGTAAAAAGAATCAGGCTAATAGATAAGAAAATACGTGAGTTGTACAAAAAAAAACTCGGTCGTGATGACACGTCAAAGGAAGTAGTCAACAGATCATATGTGACGGACTCAGGGTCTATTCTTTTCAAACCGATAAACAAAGATGGTGAACGTGGGAGTCCTAAACTAATTCTAAAACCTGGGAAAAAAGGTTTGATCTACAGTAAAGACGCGAGTAGTAAAAATGCGATTGAGCAGTTCAAAAAGTTAGTTAGTCAAATCCCTGAGAATGTAGAAACAACAGCCGCCACAGCAGAAGTAGTCCCAGACGACTTCCCAGTAATTGAGACAAGAGTGGGCCACGACGACATACTTGAGCTAACACCAAACGAGAACCGTGATCTGAGAGGTGTGGTTAATCCAAGCGATAGTGTGTTGCCTGAGTCAAGAATAGGTGACACTGGTTCGTTGCAAATACAAGCAGACGATTTTCAAAAGGCGATAGACAAAGCGAACGAAAGAATAGCAGAGCTCGATAAAAAAAAAGACCTTACGATCGCAGAGAACGAAGAGCGTGTTGGTCTACATGAGAGAGTGGCTGGACTTAAAAAGGCTAGAGACATGGTTATTAAACAGCGGCAAATAGAGGAGGTTAGAGAGCAACAAGAAGTCGACATTGACAGATTTCAGAAATTTAAGGAATGGGCTAAAGAAAATATAGTTGGGTTGAGTGCTGTAGCAATTTCAGTGGCTGGAATTATAACAACAATTATCATCGCTGGTAGGTCTGCTGTTGTGAAAGGCGCTATGGCCACGAGGTCATTCGCACAGGCTGTTAAAAACGCGATAACGAAAATGGGTCCATGGGCTGTTGGGTTGGCTAACTTAGTTTATAATGCGTTGACGTTGGGTGCAAAGGGTCTTGCTTGGTTGGCTCAAAATCTGTGGGTGCTTGCGGTGGTACTTGCGTGGTTTGCTTATGACTATTACAAGCTAAAACGGTAGTCTCATCTTCGAGGATAACAAAACATATGTAAAGTATATGAACATCACGTCGGCAGAGTTGAGCCCTGGTTTTAGACGAGCGACTATGGGTGCCATAAAAGGGGTGAGAACACAGCATGTGATCACGTTGAACCCTAATAAAGTCAGTCCTGGTGAGGGGCTTTACATTGATATACCGAAGCTCAAGGTTAGTAGCTGTTTGGTGCCTGGATCGTTGGGTTTAGTGTTCGACTTTAAAAATGCGAATGACAAAAGTTGGTTCTTGAATAATGTGAGCAAGTTGTTGGTTGAGAAACTTGTTGTGAGACTAGCTGGAGAAACTGTGTACGACAACAGTGGGGAGAATTACATTGGTGTCTATCGTGACCTTTGGGAAAGTGCTACCGCGCGAGACCAAATGATTGACTATGGTGTTGGCTCTGAGAACTTGAGAAAGTTAATTTCTAAGGACGACAGTGGTGCGACAAGTGGAAATGTTGCTAAAGTTAGCGACGCGTTAATGTTTGGTGTGATTGGGACGAAACAGCGGATTAAGCTTGGTAAAATTATGAACGACCACGGGTTGTACGCTCCTTTTAGCATGAACAACAATTTGCAGTACGTGATCACACTTCCGAAGGCCACAGACATCATGGTGGCGCAAACCAATGAGACTGTAGGTGGGTACACTCTGGAGAACCTCGAGCTTGAGTATGAAACGATTGATAACCAGGATCTCTCTGATGAAATAACGTCAGGCTATGCGAGTGGTCGTAGTTTGTCATACGAACACGTCACGCTGATGAAAACCACTGAATGGGACAATGGCACAACCATCGTGAACGAGAACATAAATCTTCCAAGAAAAAGCATGAAGGCGATTGTGTTGCTATTCACGAATAAGGTGCGAACAGACAGCGAGGAGTTTCTCTACCCAAATATCGAGAGTGTTAGAGTCACAATTAAAGGTGTGCCAAATAGCGTGTACTCACAAGGCATTCCAAAGTCGAAGTTCTACGCAGAAGCGAAACGATTGTTTGGGTTGGGTGAAGAACATGCTCAGTTCATGACCATACAGAAATTCTATAAAAATAGTTTTGCGTTGGTCATTGACTTGAGGAGCGTTCAAGATAATTACAACGTCGCCACTGGCAAGAAAATCGTAAACACACAATCTGGTGTGCTTCTTGAGATCGACTGCAAATGTCATGTGCAGGGTGTTTGTGATAAGCGACGGGTTGGTCAACTTCGTGAACAATGGGTTGCAATCAATCCAGTATTAAATCAAACGCGAGTTAATGGAGACTCCGTTTAATATGTTAGTTGTTGGGATGACAGCTTGTGGTAAGACACATTATTTGCTTAACACACTGGAATCTGAGTACTTTAGCAAATTTGACTACATTGTGTTGATTTGTCCTACTTTCGAGTGGAACAAAGCGTATCAAGATTGGAAATATGTGCGCGACCCTGACGTGTTAGCGATAGACTGTGCGCAGGACAGTGTCGACGCTGTTCTCAAGTGTGTGACTAACGTTTTTAAAGGCACTAACACTCTGATTGTGTTGGACGACTGTGCAAGTGGGCAGGACGTTAAGAATAGGACTAGTCAATTGGTCAACTTGGCTTTTAGCGCGCGACATTTTATGTTGAGCGTTATTGTCATCACACAACAACTAACGTCGATCGCAAAACCGTATAGAGAAAACATTAGTAAGCTCATTTGCTTCTACTGTCCGAGTAGGAGTGATATGAAGGTTGTTATTGACGATTACCTTGGACACATTAGCAAAGAAGAAGTGTCGGCGATTGTGACCGCACTAAAAAATAATAAGTACGCCAGGCTTGAAATCTCACTGCGCTATCCATACAGTCACGAAGTTGTTATTCCGCAATAAAATATGGGTATAAGTAATAGCGTGATGGTAAAACGCAAAAGTGAGGAAAACCCTACGATTGAGGAACTAGTTGAGGAGACCGCCGACACTTCGACTGTGGAAGACAATATTGACGTTAGGAGATCTGAACTAATTAGACTGTCTGGCGATGGTGTGGTAAGCCAATCTGAAGCGTACATTAAAAAAGCGTCCGCAAAGGTTATCGACAAGATATGGCGCCAATACGAGTTGAAGAGAATGGAAATCGCAAACGCCTTTCTCACCGACTTGCTAATCAGCAAATTCGCTAACTTACTAGATGGGTTGAACGCCATTGAGAACCCCGACGAACTAAACGACGAGTTGCAAAAAGATCCGTTATTAAAGAAAGACGTTGAAAGCATTGTCGCGATTGTGACGCCGTATGTGCCTTTCTTGGGCTTGTTGTCGGGAGGAATCACAACGTCAAAATATGTGTACGATCACCATTTTAGAAGTGAGGTGGTAAACACTGAAAATAGTGAACAAACGGACTAACTTGCAAAACAACCGGCTATTTGTTAGCCAACCAAAAGAGCACCATTTCGCTATCCATTTGGATAAACATCACCACTAGAATCAAAATCTAGTGGGTTTTTTTCGCGTGTGAATTTGTGAGACAGCAGCAGAATGTGTTGGTGGTTTGTTGAACAAAAATGTGAAAATGTTGAAATGACACTTTCTACTTTTTTAAATATGTGAAAATGTTGAAGTGACACACTCTATTTTTTAAACATACGAAAATGTTGAAACGACACTTTCTATTTTTTAAATATGTGAAAATGCTGAAATGACACTTTCTACTTTTTTAAATATGTGAAAATGTTGAAGCGGCACACTCTACCCTTTTTAAACATGCGAAAATGTTGAAACGGCACTTTCTACTTTTTAAAGACGCGAAAATGATGAAACGACACATTCTATTTTTAAATATGGCTAAATTAGCACAAAATTTAGCGAAAATTGTGATTTTGGTATTTGGTATCAATCGAGTAGAAAACGTGGGAGGGGTGTCTAGATTGACTAATGATCACCATAATAGTATAGAGAGTGAGGCTGTGAGCTCACCAATGTTAACTGTAAAACACAAATACCAAAACATTGCTGAGTTGTGGCTCGGCATAAATTTGGTGGTGTTTTGGCGTTTATATTACGGTTGGCGTTGCTGGGCCCGCACCCCCACTCTCTATACTACTAATTTGGCGATGTTTTGGCGTTTATATTACGGTTGGCGTTGGTGAGCCCGCAGCCCCACTCTCTATACTACTAATGCCAAATTACGTCGTCTCCGAACCCAACTGGAAAGAAAATTTTTCCCGATTCCTCAAGAAATATGAAGATGACTTACCTGACCCCGACTTCCTTGACTGCGAACTAAGGATGTGGAGACTTAAGTTTAGTAATGTCACAGATCCTCTTCCCACTTCCCTCGAGGAACTTCTTCCTTATGCGGATCGATTTTCTTTTCCAAACATCCTCACAGCTATGAGAATATTTGGTACCATTCCCGTGACGACATGGAGTTGCAAAAGATCCATCTCAACACTTCGTCGATTGAAAACCTTTATGAGAAGTACAATGGGTGAAAAAAGATTGAAGGCACTAGCGCTTTTAAATGTTCATCGAGAAATCCATCTGGACGTAGAAAAAGTGATTGACCGTTTTGCTCTAAAGCATCCAAGAAGAATGTTGTTGGTGGATCTCTTAAACAGCGATGACATAATAGACGAAACTCTCTAAAAATTTAGGTCATTTGTGCTGTTGTTTCAAGATGATTTACAGTGAACATTATATAACTACCTTCCAATCCTAGGCTATTTTTAAGTGAAGTGAGCATTTTCCGGAAAACATATACTGTTGTTTGATGATGATTTGCAGTGGATATTTTCTCATTTTTTCCGTGCTGTTGTTTCCAGATAATTAACAGCGAACATTTTATAACTTCCTTGGTACTATTGTTTCAAGATTATTAACAGTGAACATTTTATGATAACTTCATTTGTGCTGCTGGTTCAACATGATTAACAATTTTATAATAACTTCCCGGTGCTTATTGGGACTCTCATTAATAATGGTACATCGAGAATTCCTCCTTAACATTGATGATGTGATTAACATTTTTGCGAGAAAACATTTCTCTCCGACGAAGGGCCTTCGCTCGAAACGTTAGATCACTACGTTCTCTGTTTCGGCAGTTTACCTTACCTTGTTATATTTCAAGAAGAATTATGTTGGCTGATATTCGTGATGTGCCGTTCTGCTGTTCATCCATCCTGTCTATGAACTGATTTTACTGCCTGCGTGATGTGCCGTTCTGCTGTTCATCCATCCTGTCTATGAACTGATTTTCCTGCCTGCGTGATGTGCCGTTCTGCTGTTCATCCATCCTGTCTATGATTGAACTGATTTTACTGCCTGTGTGATGTAGTGTACTGTCTATCAACTTTAATCAACATGAAGCCTGGCGATTGTGCTGATTTTGGCCTGGTTAAAAATTAATCTTTCTGCGGGGTGGTTATTAAATTAATTTTTCTATTTCACATAGAGAAATTAATTTGAAAATTACCTACCTGGACTAAATCTATTGGATCAATTGATTTCAAATCATTTGGGAAATTCTTACCATTTTATTGAATAATTAGAAGAACTTGGCGTAATGTAAGTAAGATACTGTAGTTCAGTGAAGATGCAATTTGCAGGTAAGATTCTGTTGAAAGATTTGGGTAAAATTTGTACAAAAATTCGTGTAAAATTCCCACAAAACATGTACAAAACGACCCTGCAATATGACTCGAGATCACCCCCAGAATGCAGGAAATGCGTTTTCAGAGACTTCAATTTTCAAAATTTTCCGGGGGGCGTGCCCCCGGACCCCCCTAGATTATTGGACCACACCTATCAGTGAAAAGTGATATTTCGATTTTATTACAGACTATTAATGCTCTATTTAACAATTAGCCCGAGTTTTCTATGCGCCCCGTTGACTATCGCTCTTAGAAAACGAGGGCGAGTTGTTAATTATTTTAGTATAAACTATAAGTAGTCAGACAACATATTATTGGAAAAAAAAACTCAACAGAAATCTAAGCTAAATGCATTTGACAGTGACTGTTTTTGCTACTAATTATGGTTTATCACTCAATAGTCAGTGAGTAGCTCAGCCAATCAGAATGCAGCATTCGCGATAGTCCCCTGGTTGGTTAATACTAATTGGTGATAGCCCATGGTAGCAAAAGGAGTTGCCTTTCAAGTGAATTTTGAGGTTTCAGGTTTGTTTTTAGATAATTTGTTTCAAATAATATTTTGTCTGACTAGTTGGTTTATACTAAAACCGATAGAAATCTCATATAAAACTCTTGCTCATTGTCTAATTGTTAATTATATTACTGGTATACTGAAATTATATGAATATCCTAAGAAGATTAAAATAATTATAATACTGTACATGTACTTAATATTTTTAAGGTCTACCATTTATATTTGGGATGCACACAGCAACAAAACCATACATGATTGTTGGTGGACAATGTGTGACAATTGGTAAAGCTGTCAAAGGCAAACTATCATTATGTGTTGCTGAGTGGGCCATAGTTTTGAATACATGTTCAATTGCACTTGCCCATATTCACAGTAAAGGTTTTATCCATTGTGATATTAAAAGTGACAATATTGTCATCATCAGAAGTGAAACAAGTGCAATGTATGAGCCTGTGATTATTGACTTTGGTGGAGCAAGAAAAATACATCAAGTACTGCAGTACTGCTAAGAAATAACCTATCAAAAATCGCGTCTGATTTGCGTCCGTCTTGCATCCGTCTGGCGTTCGTCTTGCGTCTGTCTGGCGTTCGTCTCGCTGAACGCTGTACTCGCTGGACGCAGAGCTCGGATCGCGTTCGGTGATTCGATTACATTGCGAAGGTTATCCGAGTCGTTCTGTTATTTGTGTTCACACAGATCAGAATGGGAAAGCTTTCTCAATTCGCGAGAAATCGAATTGTATCGTTAAAATCTTCTGGTGTTTCGATTATGAAAATCACACAAATTTTGGAGGACATCGCGATTTGCTGTAGGACAGTCTATCGCTCGATACAATCGAACTGGTAGTACAGCCGATGCCCAACGCAGTGGAAGGAATCCCATTAAGTGTCATTTTATATCATTTGGCTACAAACTTGCCCATGCAAAAAAATGTGACAAGATGACAGATCTATTCTGATCTATTGTGCTTTTCGCTGCTCGAGATTAACTTCATACGCAAAGTTAAGTACTACCAGAAGCTACAGCAATCTCGAGGAGAACGACACAGATTATTAAAAGAACGCCATTCGATAATACGGCGTCGAATAAAATTAATTATGCCGAATAACATGATCAAGCTACAGTATCTGCGTTCAGTGACTGCCCATTTCTGATCTATTGTTCTCCTCGTAAACATGTTTTCACGGCTCAAGATTAACTTCATATGCAAAGTACTGCCAGAAGCTACAGTCATTTCGAGGAGAACGGCACAGATTATTAAAAGAACGCCATTCGATATACGGCGTCGACGAGACGACGATAAAATTAATCATGCAGAATTACACGAGCACTGACGCTACGACCAAAACATGCGATACGCAACAAAATCACAAAATATTAACGAGGTTTGTTTTGCGACATGAGAAGTTGAAATCTTTTCAAAAGTTGAAATAACAGTCGCCAAAATAAGTCCATTTAGGCTGGATTTTCATTTGGCGAAAAATGTCGCACGAGCGACTTTGTTCTTTTGTCTTATATTAGCTATCAACTGGAACTAATTAGGAATCTATTGAATGTGCATATTTTTGTCGCATCGTGTATACGCGTCTTCACCCACGTTGATTTTTATGTGTAACGTTGCCATTAAACACAGATTTTAGCGTCGCCAATGCCACGCTTTATCAATACAATTATTATATCATGAATATATATAAGAAAACGTCCAAAATGCAGGACGATAGTGAAAAATATCCGATAAGTCAATATGCCCGATTTATCTTGCAACACTATATTTAGTATTGCCACAGAAATCGGCGAGTGTAACCTTGGATTAATTACAAAGATAGATCTAGGGTCGCCCAGTACTAAATCTACTGCTAGTTTAGAATTAGTTTGTTTCTTTCACGTTGTTTAGTCAGTTTTCATGTTCGTAAAACTTCTGCCAAAGGAAACGTCACTATATTAAAAGTCTCGTTTCGCTTCAGTTCCTGGCGTCTTGCCACATTTAAATTTTGCATTTCTTCACAGTCAACATTTTAACGGATATTGATATGTATTGAAAAGGTCTGTTCACATTTATTCACATTTCAGTGACTCATCCACTGATACAATTATTGCTATCTGCTTTTACGTAATATAAAACACTCCGATACCCGAATTTACTACAGCTTTCTTTAGCCTCGACTTTAGCTTTCTTCTAAAGAAAAACACACACGCTTTCAAATTGTTGTGGAATTATCTAAAAAACGTTTCAGCAATTATGGATGTCAACGTGCGACGTTTATTTGGGAACGGACCACCGGTGAGAGCGTGGCGATTATTTGTCATTAGTACTATTCGATAAACGTGATACAGACGTTTCATGAGAAGGAACTTCGGTTCTGCGTCTGTCGCGCTCCTGGACGCAAGACGAACGCAAGACGGACGCAAGACGGACGCTAGACGGACGCTAGACGAACGCAAGACGGACGCTAGACGAACGCAGACGAGACGAGGACGCAGTGATAGGTTATTTCTTAGCAGTACTGTACAAGCATATAGCTCCTGAGGTTGTTTGGGGAAGAAACCCCCAATCAACTGCCAGTGACTTTTATTCCCTTAGTCAAGTTATTTATTTGATAGTGCACTACAATCAATCAGCACAACTACAAGAGATAGCAAAGAGATGTATAAATGGCACACCAGAAAAAAGACCAAGCATTGCTGATGTCATTTCAGACCTTAACAAAATACCACAATTATAATAGCAGGAAGTGGGAATACTTGTAAATAAAGGTAGTACAGCTGCACCATACACAATCGATTAATTGTTGTGAACAATTGATTAATAATTAGTTAATAGTCTGCATTAATGATTGAATAGTGTACAGTACAGTACATATTACATGTACAATTTTTTAATGGTTTTTCAAACCTTTTTGTGCACTGTGGCTGACCACTACTGATAATGATCTTGATTGGCCCATTTAGAATTAACAGTGCACATACAGTACAGTACTGTATTAATACTGTTCCGAAGGAATAAGAATCAATGCAAATTGCAATTAAAAGTGCAAAAAAGCAAAATCATACTTACATGTAGTATTCATGTAGTATACATGTACAGTAATATAATTTATTATATGGCACAAGCTACTTCCGGTGAAATTACGTGCTCTGATTGGCTGAGACGCGTCACGTGCCGGTCCTTTATTACCCGTTATGGACCGGTCTAGATTACGGATTTTGTCAACCATTTTGTTTACAATGATAGGAAACTTTGAAAAGCAGCAACAATTGAACGAATTTAGTAAATTAAGCACTAAATCATGTACGAGTCGGACGATAAACAATTTAAAAGAGTCTTACTATCATGAAAGCAATAGAAGAACAAGAACGAGATTGAAAATGACTACTCCATGTTTAAAAAAGCCATGCCATATGATAAACTTCTTATTAACCTCGCCCTACAGGCTCGGTCTGTACTGTCAAGGCCTCGGTCTGATATTTTCCCGTAATGACAGCGCTCTCGGTTAATAAGAAGTTAGTAAAATCTTCCAAAACAATTATGTGAAAATAATTCTGGTAGAATTATTAATCGATACATTGGTTGCAGCTCTAGTGTACATGTTGTACATTTTTAATATTACTTTATTACAATGTATTGTTTGGTTCAACAGTCAGCTAGATAGATACCATAGATTAGCATAAACCAACCAGTGCTAATGGCTACAGTGTATTATACTGTAGATCCTGAATTCTCAATTCTGAGCCACTTCAAGCTGTCTAATAATGGTGTCTAATTCATGCTGTCTAATAGCCCACAAAAAATGAGTTGCAAAATGAGTTGCTTTCCAAATTTAAATGGCATAGTATTTTGTCTGACAAAAAAACAATAAGGATTTTAAACAATTTCAAAAAATTTATTATTATTATTAGGTCGGCCTCAGCCTGGCTATTGTACGAATCCTCCAGCTAACTCGGTCCATCATACATCCTGCTAACTCGTTTGTGTCCTCCACTCCAGTATCTCTTTTCAGTATCCCAGTGGACACAACGACGTCGAAACAACGTCGAACTGCGACGTCGAAAAAGTGGTCGAAAACGCAAAGCGAATTGACTTCGAAATTTAGAAGGCGATTCGAATCGTCGAAACAACGTTGCAACGTGTTTAAAGGCCGTACTATTCCGTTACGGGCGAACGCGTTATTGTTAGTCCGCTTTGGAAGTTGAAAATGTTCAACTTTCGTTAATTGAAAACTGGTCGAAAACGCAATTTAGTTTGTGATAACACTAAAGCGACTCATGGTATACGGCTCGGATAAAAATGGTACGCGTATCAATTTTATCCATGCTCGAACTACCTATTTACAAGGTTCGAGCACAGGTAAAAATATTGGCATGCGTACCATTATTACCCGAGCTGTACCAAAAGTCGAGCTATATGCAGTGTGCACAATTAGTTATTTAGCTTGCGTGCTCATATGCCAATAAATATGTGAAGTAGGCAAGCCTGGAAATAATTTGCCTGTTACTGACACACAAAAGATTGTACCTGTCACGGTACAACTTAGCGTAACGTCTCTAATTGTAACATCTCAAAACTTAGCGCAACGTCTCAAAACCTAGCGCAATATCTCCCAACTTAGCGTAACGTCTCACAACTTAGCGCAATGTCTCCAAGCTTAGTCAAACTTACGTAACGTCTCATAACCTAGCGCATAGTCATCGGACAAGATGAACATCGGACAAAATGACAGACACAATTAATATTGTAACTGACAAATCTCCAGAAATGGGATATTTGTACCGGATAATGTCCTTGACCGGCCGATAATATCCAGGCTTGGAAGTAGGCACAAGTCATAATGCTCCAAACTGCGCATGCACGTTACATATGCAGCGTTTGTTTATGATATATTTTTGTTGTCTATTTGCAACTTGTATGTTGTTATTAATTAAGTTTAGTAGGACCATGTACAATATTATTGTGATTTCCTTTGTATTCTTAATATCTACTGATTTTATATAATTAATATTATGCATCTCCACAGAAGTGCAGTAGGAACTGGCACAGTAGTTATAAAACATATAACGAAGATAAATACAAGATATTTATAAATACAAGTTAAATATACAGTTAAGGGTTACAGAACAGCTAGCTATTCAGCAAAAACGTTTGTCCTTATGTAAGATTGGTTTACATACATTACATGGTCGAAGACGATGCCCGATGGAAAGAAGCACTTTGTCTATTCACAATTATTCGGTGAACACGTGCAAGCCCCAAAATCGTGTCTTCACTAGTTCACTGTCAACAGTTCCGACAGCAAAAACAGAGTGTTACTCCGAACAACATCTGGCCAATTTCAAACGCAACATCATATTGTGTCGGTTAGACATATAGACTAGTTGTTATACCGTGGTTATACTTATCTGTAGCTTAAACTTTAATATATTTACCAGCTAATGATAATGGCTATTGCAGCATTGCCAATTCTGTTATATACTAAATTATAATATAATTCAGTTGTCATAGTGTGGCTTGTTTAATACAGAATAACAAATAAGTTCCCAGTGACATAAACAATTGATCTTCACTGCTTATTGGAAGACAAAATGTTTAAAATAATGTATATCATCTCCGCATGTCTTCCTTCAAAGCGCAAATTCGCGCAACGACCACGCTAGCGTTAATCGCTAAAATTACGCTATAATGAACTGCGTTTAGTACGTCAATAAAATTAAACGAAACTATACCTGAACTTTCGTATATGAGATAGGAATTCCCTCGATAAGAAAACGATATTCAAGTTCACCAAAACGCGATACACAATACACTTCCAATAGTTTCCAATGCCAAGATGCGAATATAACAACTACCAGCTGCAGACTGCAGTTGCCAACATGAAAACTGAGACGAAATGACGCCGTGCCACGCTGTGCCTGACGCCAACCACCACCACGTGAACAACGTTGGTGCCAGTCTTCACGCGACTTTCGAGTAACCAATCGTGCATAAAATCGAATACAGCAAAGAACCGCAACATTTTAATATAATCATAAAAATAATATATATGATGTAAACAAAGAACGTAATTAGAAAGAAATGTAAACGCAATATAATTATTTTAGCTGCTTTATTGCTGAAATATTATACCATATTGTTTTGGTTTGGTTATATAGAGGTTCTGCGTCGATTTTGAAATGTTCTCATTCTGAAGTGTTCTGATCATATTTGTGAAAATAAATGTAATAATAATTAAAATACGCACCAAACAGCAGGCATATAGGTTAGCTATAAACGATTAAAAACTCTATTGTCCAAAACAACGTTGCACTGACGCCGCGTTTTGCCCATAAGAGTTATAACGGAAATGATCGACGTATGCTACCACATTTCGACAGAAAATCGACGTCGAAATTAGGACGTAATTGTGCTAATAACGGGAATGCTACCGAAATTCGAGTCGAAATGACGACGTCCACACTGACGTTCGCTTTTCGACCGATCGAAGTGTTGGCAGCGTAAATGCAACCGAAATTTGACGTCGAAACGTCTTTAATCGACGTTGTCACAATTACATCGAAACAACGTCTTTAACCGACGTTAAACGACGTCCGGACAACGTCGATATCACGTTGTGCTAACAACGGAAATGCTACCGAAATTCGAGTCGAAATGACAACGTCGCACTGACGTCGCATTTCGACCGCGAAGTGTTGGTAGTCGAAATTCGACGTCGAAACAACGTCTTTTACCGAAGTTGTCACAACGTCGACAAAACGACGTCCGGACAACGTCGATATCACGTTGTGCAACGTCGATATCACGCTTCACCCAGTTCTCGCGTTGATAGCCAGAATAGTCTCTCTTTTCTACGAAGTTCGCAGGAAATTTTTTGAGACATTGAGAACAACCCATCTCACCAATGTGTCCTTTGAATCCACACAGCTTGCGTGATGCAGGAATATCGGATGATGTACACATCAAAGCTGATCTAAACTGCATTGGTATTTTGCTGAGGCTTGAGGACAAACGCACTCCTTTCCAGAGTGCTTTCAGTTCAACTGCTGGTTTCATCAACTGCTGGTTTGAGAAATGCGTTCAAAGTTTTGGGTTCATGACCCATTGCAGGAATGATTCCAACTACAATTACATTTTCCCCATTGAAAACGCTCAGCCCGGGGTAAATTCAGTACAACCAGGTACAGCACACCAACAGAGTAGTCTTTCCTATGTTTCATTGGCTGAAAGAAGTCAAAGTTTAACATCAGGCCATAGTTTCTTGGGACGTTTAGGAAATCTATATCTTTGTATTTCATGAAATCTTTCCATAATTGGCCATCAAAAACATCAGTAAGTAAATTTGCATCACTATGTCCTCTTGACCGCCATTCTTCGCATTTCTCAGGGAATCCTGTCCTCTGTACAAGTTTTTCAAGGGAGTTTATAATTCCTGTGTAGCAATAATAATAAATTGGATAATATCTTATTACATTGTCTTTTAAGGTCACTTTCTTCACCAACTGCCCATCACATGTGTGCAATTTTCCTCGAGAGTAAAATGTACTTGAGCATCTTTTAACCATATGCCGGCCATTCACTTGAACAACACACTCGTTGTAGCCATAACATATAGTACATTTACGGCAAACAACATACTTTGTAAAATTATCGCGGTCTAAATCAAGAAGCTTGTTCACCATGTATAGAGATGTGGGGAAAATCACTATTAGTTCAGTCAAAATATCCGCTGGAACATGAACATTTATCGCTTTGACGAATTGTAACAGGAATCGCAGCAACCATCCTAATCAGTTGTCACTAACATGACATATACTTTGCCAAATCAAAATGAAGTATAACAACCAACGAACAATTGAGTTAACAAAATGTATTTTTCTTTGCTTTGGTATTGGGTCTGGAGGAGGAGGGGAACAAAGGATATCCTGTTGTAGCAATGCCTCTGGTACATCTGTCCAAACTTCATCGTCAGTTTCATAACCATCAGACTCGATGTTGCTGTTATCTTCAGACTCGATGTTGCTGTTATCTTCAGGGTCACTTGAGGAATTACAACTTTCCTAATAATGTGACAGTAAATAGTAGGATATTAAAATTAGTATACTGTAAACCAACTACAAGAGCTACTTACAGTACTCATGCCATGGTCTTTGGTGATGGAACACGAACCTGCAGTAGTACAACATGCAGCATTGATAACTGCAGTATTAATCATTATGCAGGTAAATGAAGTTGAGAAATTGTTTTGCACTTTCAGTTTTGCACTTTCAGTTGCTTCATAGTTTGTGCTCGCACCAGTTGGGCAATTAAAAGACAATACTCTTCTTGAAGCATCTCTTTCAAACTACCGGCATTTTAGCAATATAGAAGATTTCAAAATAGTAATACTGTTTTTTACATAATTATATTTTCTCATGACTTTCTATACAGGAAGTCTAGAGTATAATATACGGGGTATGTAAACCATACACCTCGAGGTTCAGATATCGTACCAACTGCATTTTATTTTCGCTACTAAGGCCAGCTGGTTCAGATGCCATTTTCATGAGCCGAATCTTACAGTAGTAATTAATGACTTAGTAATTAATGGTGTCTGAATAATTACTGTAAAGTGCCCCTTCAATGAAATATCACATGTTTCCTGGCATTTATAAAGAGCAGTGTTCTTACCTAACTTGCCAAATTTCAAGCAATTGCGAGCATGGGAAGTTGCCTTTTTATACAAGATTATACAGCCACCATTACTCGAACATGTTCCAGACACTTACTGTAGAACCTTGTACCCAGGGTCTTACCTCTGCTACCCCCACTGACGGGGTAGCGGAGGTAGACCCTGGGTGCGATTACAGGAAGTGACGTCAAAGACTCAACACGTGGATAGTTGTGTATGAATATAAAGCTACTTTGGGAAAAATTGTAACTTGTCGTAAATTTCCATAAAAACTTTATCACGTGTTGAGTCTGATGTCACAATCACATACTCTGCTGTGGAATTGTGGGCTCGCCTGGAACATGTTTTGAGCAATGGGACAAAATTTGGGCGACTTTGGAGGTTAAATTTCTTGTGATAGAATGTTTGTTAATTTTTTTGCCAAATGTGAACATTTATTAACCCAAAATGATGTTCTGTAACAAAAAATTCCAGGAAACGTAATGTGATATTTTGTCGAAGGGGCACTTTAATAAATGTTGGTATTTGCCAAAAAAATGAACAACAAACATTCTATCACAAGAAATTTAACCTTCAAAGTCGCCCAATTTTGACCACCATTGATCAAGACTTGTTCCAGATGAGCCTGCGATTCCACAGCAGAGTGTATGTGATTGTGATGTCAAAGACTCAACATGTGACAAAGCTTTATTGAAATTATATGACAAGTTACAATAGAATGTTTTCCCCAAGTAGCTTTTATTAATGCACAACTATAGCCACGTGTTGAGTCTTTGACGTTACTTCCTCCAATCGCAACCTACATGTAAGCATCTGGAACATGTTCAAGTAATGGCGACCGTATAATATCTTGTATAAAAACAGTCTGAAAAGGTGACTTCCTGTGCTCGCAACTGTTAGAAATTTGGGAAGTTAAGTAACACCATGCTCTTTACACATATGTAAAAATTTGGGATACCAAAAATTTGATCATATTGGTATTTTAAGAACAGCCGGGACTATTTGGTATGGCTCATCCGAACTTCATGCCTAGTGGCTCATACAACCTGGACAATCAACTTCACACATCTAAACATAATGATATTGTGTTGTTGGTATACATTTCATGCTCGAACAGCGAAAAGGAAGCCAGCATTATGCAACACTCAGCATTATGCATGCATGATGCAACACTCATTGCACAATAAGCCTGGGCCAATATTGTTCCTCATCAGTTGTTTGTGTCATAATCAGTGTGAGTGGGTGTTGCTTCATGACACAAACAAACTATGACGTAATGAACGTATATACTGTATTATGTAGGCAAACCTGAAAAACACGCTTTACTTGATGATCACCCCAGCTGAGGCCGTCGAAACATCAGTCACCAACAATAGTCTTTCTCAAGAGTACAACAACCTGGACGATCAACTTCACACATCTAATGATACACCTAGGTTCAAACCATTTACTTTATCATTATCACAAGTAATATTGGGCATTTCACTAAATTAAACTACATGCTTATAAGGATTTATGGTGAAGGAAAATTTCGAGTGTTGGAATATATACATTTTATGACCAAACCGGGACCAGTTGCGAAAAATGCAACTTCAGGCTGGAATTGAACCCCCGACCCTGTGACGCTAGTGCAGTGCTCTGACCTGCACTGAGCTACGGAAGCTGTTGCCGAGAGCCTAGTCACGAGTTCTGTATAATATATAGTGGTGGTTATGCCGGGATAAGATTTCTGGGTATATTATCACAAGTAATATTGAAATTGAAATTGAAAGACTTTATTTAATGAGGGTAAACAATATTACTAGTTACCTAGTAGTTTTCATAGTGGCATAATATTTGGCATTTCACTCGATTAAATGTTTGATATCAACTGATATCAAACATATTGTGGTCTAGGGGTTACCACACATGTCTATGAGCTGGGACTGGGAGACACAGGCCTTTGCAATAATATCAGCAAATGGTAAGACTTTCGGGTCTTCTAGCCTGTTGGGGTACTCCCATTTACCAATCTTATTAACCTGTATACCACCATGAAAATATGATTGCACTATTGAACTTTATCAGAATGATTATTTAACAAATCATAGCCAGAGGTTTCTTCAGCGATCCCAGCAGCACTGCTACAGTGAACTTCGATACCATCTACATACAGGAATACACACGAAATAATATTAGTTTGGAACTCAACAACGAACTTTAGTAGAAATAACTTTTTTCCGAATCACCTGAAAAGTCGTCGTGATTCGTAACTTCAGAATCAGACGACGATGAAGATCCCAAGGTAGTTAGCCTTCCTGACGGAGTGAATGCTAAATGTCGCCTGAATGTTGATTCGGACACATCCTCATTGCAATGGGTGCAAAAAACATAACCACGATTTCCCGATGATTCCATTTCCTCAATTTTCACACTTAAAATATTTATTCTAGACAAAACTGTTTGAAATAATCGCATGCGAGTGTTTTCCGTAGACCAGTCAAGAACTGAAAGGACGCTTGTCGAGTCGAGGCAATGTTTTATCAATGTTGTTTCGTTTCCATGGTAATATTTCCGATCTTGTAACGTGAAACGATTTGACCTTTAATTATAAATTACGGCAGGCGTTAAGGAGAATAAAGTTGAGTGGGCCTATAAAACCCTTTAACTTACGCTTTTAAAACAATTAAATACGTCTTTTTTCTAAAATACATCTTTAAACAACAATAAAGACGAATAACCACCAGTTTTGCTTTAATCACATTTACGCTACGCATTAAAGATGTATAGACATCTTTGATCGATATAATGACAAGATTAAATGTCATTAAATATCCGGTTTTCGTCCTGTGAATTGTTGCAGGCGTATTGGGGTAGCCGACCTTTACGTTGGCGTGGTTCTACGGGACCCATGTTAACTTTTGCTTCAAACGGTCCTTCAGCACCATTGTACCCTTTGATGTTCGGGTCAAAAACGTGGTCGTATTCGTCCAGAAGTGAACTAAACTTAGATCTGGTGGGAGTAAGGTTATCCGGGTCAAGACGCACGGTAGAATGTTTCGTTTTGATTGGAGTGGGTGGTTGTTGCGTTTGGTTGGTCTGGGTTTTTTTTTGGAATCTGGCTCATTGACAACTGGTGTGAAGACAGGACTAACTTGGCAAAAGTGCTCATTGCGCTTTAATGAATGCGGCTCGGATGTAAGGTTTGGGATCCGTATTTTTCCTGCAACACTGGAGACGATGCTAGGTTTACATCATAACTGGGACATTATTAACCTTTTCACGCTCGGGGCGTCAAAACATGGTTCTAGAGCATACTCAGAGTCGGGATTGGCGTCAGTTGGTAACTGGACTTCAATGAACTCGATCGCCAGGCCAGATGGTCATAGAAGTAGCAGGAGCACAGAGTACTAAGATTGGATTGTACGGGATCCATACACGTAGATGGTGCCATTGCCAATGAGTACTTGCCGTTTAGCTGGTCTAACAGCTATGTCGTTGGCTTCCATGAAAGGAGTGCCTGCCAGTACGTCGACGTCAAGATTTTCTACCACCAGACCCTCAAACACAAACTTGTGATTGTCGCGGGTAAATGACAGTCGTGTTTCTCCAACAACATGGAACCATCGGCTTGGTGGGCAGACTGGGCACTGGCAGTTATGTGCAAGCCAAGACGCTGTGCAACTGAGTGGCGAATCATGTTACCGGTTGCGCCACTGTCAACTGTTATGCGGACAGGATGGTGTGAATGGAAGGTGTCGATGTAGGGTGACTGGCGAGTCTGGATACGGTAAGCTGATGTTTTCGGGTCAGGTTCGGGATTACATATTAATACATGTCCATATTAATGTACATATTAATACATGTCCACGAAATCCGTGGACAGTGCGATGTGCATTACTGTTGGGGTTATACGTGTAATATGGCTGAAGGGATATGTTTGATTAGATACAAGAAGTTCATTTGCCAACTTTTCGCCTACCGTGGAAAAATGCTCATTTAAAAGGTCAGGTTTCTATCACTCCGTCGGATTTCCTAATAGCAAGTATAGGCTGCATCCTTTGGCTGTTAGTGGCATTCTTAATTAACTTCCAATACGATTTGCAATCTTTTACCTTATCAAACTGCTCTGCATAATATTTAGTTTTGGCCAACCGGACTTCTTTCGTTACTGTATTTCTTAATTCACGGTATTTTGCCCACAGTTCTTCCTTCTTTGTTTGTCTAGCCTTTAGAAGTATTTTGTACCGCACGTTCATCATATGCCGTATTTGTGGAGTAATCCATGGAAGGGACTTCTGTCTTATCTTTATTTCTTTATACGGAGCATGCCTGTCACATATGTCATTAAAAAGTTTCAACCATGCCTGATAACAATCGTCAACATCATCAAAACTTGCGCATACTGACCAGGGAGCTTCCTCGATATCATTAACAAACTTAGATTTATCAAAATGTTTGTAACTGCGCGCCTTCACAATCTTAGGGGTGGTCTTTTTATTTTCGTCATCAAACAAGCATTCACCAACATATGGTCTGATATCCCCAACTCTAGCGTCATTGTATGTTTAATCAATTCTGCTTTGCTAGTTATCACGAGATCAATTTGAGTAGAAGTATCTTTTGTTATTCTGGTTGGTTGGTTATTAGCTACCGTATATTCAAATTGGATTAATAAGTTATGTAGTCTCTTACCACAAGTTGACGAAATGATATCACCTTCCCCACGAGAGAAATCGCAGTTAAAATCACCCACTATCATAACATTCCTATATTCATCCAGACTTTTTCCAACATTTGTTGAAAGCGACCAAAGAACTCATTATCATCAGGCGGTCTGTAAATAGTTCCAACTATAAAGGCGGTGGAATTTATCGAGATCTTTAGCCAAATTCCCTCTATTTCAAGAGCCTCTAGGGATTTAAGACGCGACAGGTTATTGTTTATGTAAACCAGACATCCTCCACCAGCAGCCCCTGAGTTTCTGTCCCTTCTTACAATTTTATAGTTCTCAATTTCGATTTGCTTGTTTGATATCTTTCGATTTAAATGTGTTTCTGTAATCGCCAGGATGTCAAAACGGCATACTTGTATTAAAACCTTTAATTCGTCTAACTTGTTCCTGAGGCTGCGTATATTAATGTGGGCTACGTTTAGATTGTTTGATCCGCTGCCTATTTCTCTCGCAAAATTTTTTAAATAGTCCGATTCATTTCCGCCAGAATCTACCCAGCCTGGATTCACTTCGACGTCTCCGGCGCGGATTAACAATATTTGTTTAGTAGCTGTCGTATTGGAATAGTACGCAACACGGCTCTTTGACAATTTTTGTTTCCTCGACTTTATTGTACAATTTTTTACTGTGATTTTGATGTAATACCCATCCATAGTTGTCGACACCAAATCTCCGTATATAAATTCAAATTCGAGTTCCTTCGCTTGCAAGCCTAACCCATCGAAGCATCCCATGACAAAACGATCAAACTCTCGAGAATTGAACGACTTTTCCGTACCATTATATACTCGAAAATACTGTTGCCTCGGGAACCTTGCAGTGGAGTCTTTTGCTCTACCCGGGCACTGTTCGGTCAACCAAAAGCCCGGTTCGTAGACGGAACGTGTATGTATTACTTGAAATTTACGGGCTTCGCTTCTCAATCTTGACAACCAGAACGAGTGATGGTGATGATAAGATACATAAAAACTCGAAGTACTGTTCCTTCCTGGCAACAAACACCAGCATTTGCTTGACACTATAGTTATATAATTCGACTTTGTTATCCCTGCAGTGTGGTTATTCGCTTAAGTCTTGGTGGACGTTTTGTGCTTCGCTTTTGGCACTCGATAGTTCAACCCGTCGTTATGTGTGTTGTTGTTGTTGAGGCCAATTTCACTCGTAATCGAGTATCTGTACGAAGTCATTGTATCTTCTAATCATGATCTTGCTTGGCAAACAGCCTGATGGCCTATGCACCGTCTCCGTGCTAGTTCCTCTAACCATTTTTGATCGCTCTCAGCTGCTCCCGATCTAAGTGTCATTCTCCACTTCAATCGATCAGCTGTCATGTCTTCCCAATTATTACGACAGATTACAAAAGCTTTATATGTATCTTCTATATATACAAAAGCTTTTTTTTATATAAAAAAAAAAATATATATATATATATATATATAATATATATATATATATATATATATATATATATATATATATATATATATATATATATATATATATATATATATATATATATATATATATATATATATATATATATATATATATATATATATATATATATATATATATATATATATATATATATATATATATATATATATATATATATATATATATATGATATATATATATATATATATATATATATATATATATATATATATATATATATATATATAGGTAATATTTGGCATTTCACTCGATCAAACTACATGTTGAAAGGATTTATGGTGAAGGAAAATTTCGAATGTTGGAATACATACATTTTAAGACCAAACCGGGACCAGAATGCCAAATATTACCTATAATATACCAATAATCTTATCCCGGCATTACCACCATATATACAGAACTCGTGACTAGGCTCTCGGCAACGGCTTCCGTGGCTCAGTGGTCGGAGCACTGCACTGGCAATCGCAGGGTCGCGGGTTCAATTCCTACCGGAAGGCCGCTAAGTTGCATTTTTCGCAACTGGTCCCGGTTTGGTCTTAAAATGTATGTATTCCAACACTCGAAATTTTCCTTCACCATAAATCCTTTCAACATGTAGTTTGATCGAGTGAAATGCCAAATATTACCTATAATATACCAAGAATCTTATCCCGGCATTACCACCATATGTACAGAACTCGTGACTAGGCTCTCGGCAACGGCTTCCGTGTCTCAGTGGTCGGAGCACTGCACTGGCAATCGCAGGGTCGCGGGTTCAATTCCTACCGGAAGGCCGCTAAGTTGCATTTTTCGCAACTGGTCCCGGTTTGGTCTTAAAATGTATGTATTCCAACACTCGAAATTTTCCTTCACCATAAATCCTTTCAACATGTAGTTTGATCGAGTGAAATGCCAAATATTACCTATAATATACCAATAATCTTATCCCGGCATTACCACCATATATACAGAACTCGTGACTAGTCTCTCGGCAACGGCTTCCGTGGCTCAGTGGTCGGAGCACTGCACTGGCAATCGCAGGGTCGCGGGTTCAATTCCTACCGGAAGGCCGCTTCCCGGTTTGGTCTTAAAATGTATGTATTCCAACACTCGAAATTTTCCTTCACCATAAATCCTTTCAATATATATATATATATATATATATATATATATATATTATATCTTATCCCGGCATTACCACCATATATACAGAACTCGTGACTAGGCTCTCGGCAACGGCTTCCGTATAGCTCAGTGGTCAGAGCACTGCACTAGCATCGCAGGGTCGCGGGTTCAATTCCAGCCGGAAGGCCTTGAAGTTGCATTTTTCGCAACTGGTCCCGGTTTTGGTCTTAAAATGTATGTATTCCAACACTCGAAATTTTCCTTCACCATTATAAATCCTTTCAACATGTAGTTCGATCGAGTGAAATGCCAAATATTACCTATAATATACCCAGAATCTTATCCCGGCATTACCACCATATATACAGAACTCGTGACTACACTGTAAAAACGGAATGGTTATTTCAACCAATTAAATTGGTTATAACCAAATCAAATTGGTTGAAATAACACACTCAAAATTGGTTATATATTAACCAATGTAAAATGGTGGATTCAACCAAAAAACAATGATTAATGTAACCAATAATAATAGGTGGTTAGTATAACCAAATGGAATTGGTAAAATAACCCGGTTTAAATTGGTTAAAATATTAACCAATTGGTAGAAATAACACACTCAAAATTGGTTATATATTAACCAATGTAAAATGGTGGTTTCAACCAAAAAACAGTGATTAATGTAACCAATAATAATAGGTGGTTAGTATAACCAAATGGAATTGGTTAAATAACCCGGTTTAAATTGGTTAAAATATTAACCAATTGGTAGAAATAACACTCAAAATTGGCTATATATTAACCAATGTAAAATGGTGGTTTCAACCAAAAAACAGTGATTAATGTAACCAATAATAATAGGTGGTTAGTATAACCAAGTGGAATTGGTTAAATAACCCGGTTTAAATTGGTTAAGATTAACCAATACACAATGTTACTATCAACAAAAAACAATGGTCAATTTTAAACAAATTTAATATTATTTTAAGTTATATACATTATAACACCGTTTCAATCAATTTTACTCATTCCTGATTGGTTAATGACCTCAATATTAAAATAGTTTTTTAAAATAACATCCGGGATGTTGGATTTTAATATTTACAAACATCAGTTTTCCCGCTTCTTTGTAAAATTTGGTAAACTATGAATTCGCATAAAATTGATTGAAAAAGTATTAAAAGGAAATAACATTTGTTCTCAAAGAATTAATGAAAAATCACACTTGTGTTTGGCAAAATACTAACCACATGTGGTATTATGAATATTTCACCTAACACACATGTGATTTTTCATTAATTCTTCTCAAACTGTGTTATTTCCTATACTAATACATCATATAAATTATATACATTATATAATACATATACTGAATCTTGGTGCAATATAGTAAGCACCATTTCTGTGTTCAGTACCAAAAGGATGAATTACATGTGCTGGCATATATGTCAGAAATTCTTTTTGTGAGGAAAATAAATTATCACTAATCGCTTCGCTGCAAACTTTAAAAGCATGAAAATGTGGAACAAATTCAATTGTAGTAAATTTTGTCAGATAAAAAATAACATTATTCTGCACATTGACAACAATGTTTTTAATCAATGAAAATTCAGGAATCTGGTCATCTGATATTCCAGTAGATACCACAGCTCCTACTCTATACTCTGTACCATGGATAACTATACACATTGTTTTCAATTATTTTATTATATTTAAATACAGCAGACTTAAATTACAAATAACTATCACTTATCTGAATATAATTGGCAAGGCTTTTGAATTTGACTACATACACAGTATTCATAAATTATGACTATGTTTGATGTTTGGTAAACAAATTTCCGATAAATCACTGCCACTATAAATCATGCTTCTTTAGTACTGTGGTAAAACTGTCAGTGGAATTGCAAGTGTCTGATATGTGATGGCAAAGCAAAGCACTGACAAAATAAAAACCAGAAATGGTATGTAACAGATGTTTCTGGTATTGTTGATCCATTGTTTATATTGTCTAACTTTTATTGGAGTTCTTGTTGAGAATACAATACTCTCTGTGATGTATTAGTTCATTGCACATGTGCACGACTCCACATATAATGTAGTTGTCGTTTGGGAATACACCACTGCAACTACTGTATTTTATTTTCCCAAAGAACTTGCAAACAAATAATACTTCCATTGTCCACTGAGTTTTCACAAAGTTGAGGTAAATAATTCCATGATGTACAGTTTATTACATATGTAGTTTTACAGCTTTGTGCACAAATCAATTGTAGAAACCACTGTAGATAATTATTTTCTCAAATCCAAGTTAGATGTTTGTAGTTGTATGTGATCATAGCATAAATAGACGTAGTGCCAGAGATTGAGGAGATGGTGTATTCATATGCTTTAATTCACAGTAAAGAAAAAACATGTCTCTTTTAGTTTCCTTGTTGAAGGAAGTGATACTGCATTTATATTGAGACAAACTGACAAACTGTTGCTACCAGACATTGCATTAAGTATACACCTAAAATAGAAGGAAAACTGTATTCACAAACAAAACAATTTGATATCATGATATATTTAGCCCATGACAAGTGATGCTGTGATGGCAAGAAATCACAGATACCTCGCAGTCACTGAGCCATATTTTCTGTTTGGTGAGCATTCAACAAGAAAAATTAAGTACAGTACACATAATCTTAGTCGTCTTATACTTCCTCACTGAAGGCAGAACAGATCGTTCAAACTTCACAGCGTTGACAAGTTCTGAACGGCGAAAGGCAGGAAATTTAATACACATGATAAAACTTCTACGTCACAAAACGTCATAAAACTGAACATCTCAACAGAGGGCAATTTACACAAATCGAGATTTCATTGACTATACTGTACATAGGTCCACAAAGAGATCTGGGCACAAGGATACAGCAACCCAAGTCAAGACTGGTATGCTGCCATAGGCAGCAAATACCATTTCAATCAATTTTACTCATTCCTGATTGGCTAATGTCATCAATATTAAACTTAAATTTTTTTACTAGGGGTATTTAAATTTTTTTATTGTGGTATTTTTTGTAAATACCCTTCGCTAGTAAAAAATTACATCCGGGATGTTGGATTTTAATATTTACAAACATCAGTTTTTCCGCTTCGTAGTAAAATTTCGTAAACTATGAATTCGCATATGCTTCGCACTTGTGGTATTATGAATATTTCGGCAAACATGTGTGCGATTGTTCATTAATTCTTCTCAGTAGTAAACAGGGGCGGATCCAGGAATTTTTTACATTAGTCAAAAAAAATTACTATTCCAGGGGGAGTTCATCAAAATTATGCTCTTGTTACCAAAATATTTGAAAGACTAGCTGGGTCAAGTCATCACAGTAGAAATACCAATGCAGTAAAAATAGCAACAGCAATATATCTGCCTGTTTCACTCAATATCAAAGCTCATCAATATGTCTAGTAAACACTTGAAACATTTTCCAGTGATTCTGACATGGAAAGCCTCACCCCCCTATTGAGGGATTTGGATGTCCTATGGGTTCTTGAATCTCAATTTATCCAAAGGAATTTCCAAAAAATTATCCATAATTTATATATATATATATATATATATATATATAAAAGTAGAGTGCTGCGTAGACAGTGTTTTAAATAATATAGCAAAAGGTATTTATTTTATTTATCATATATTTATTTTGCCAATAATTTAGTGACGAGATACTGACGTTTCGAGCGGAGCCCTTCATCAGAGCCCTTCATCAGTATATATATATTATACAGTATATATATATATATATATATAGGTAATATTTGGCATTTCACTCGATCAAACTACATGTTGAAAGGATTTATGGTGAAGGAAAATTTCGAGTGTTGGAATACATACATTTTAAGACCAACCGGGACCAGTTGCGAAAAATGCAACTTCAAGGCCTTCCGGCTGGAATTGAATCTGCGATACTAGTGCAATGCTCTGACTACCGAGCTATGGAAGCCGTTGCCGAGAGCCCAGTCACGAGTTCTGCATATATGCAGTGGTGGTAATGCCGGGATAAGATTCTGGGTATATTATAGGTAATATTTGGCATTTCACTCGATCAAACTACATGTTGAAAGGATTTATGGTGAAGGAAAATTTCGAGTGTTGGAATACATACATTTTAAGACCAAACCGGGACCACTTTGCGAAAAATGCAACTTCAAGGCCTTCAGGCTGGAATTGAATCCGCGACCCTGCGATACTAGTGCAGTGCTCTGACTACCGAGCCATGGAAGCCGTTGCCGAGAGCCCAGTCACGAGTTCTGTATATATGCAGTGGTGGTAATGCCGGGATATATATATATTATATAAATTAAATTGAAGTAAAAATTAAGTAGTGTTAAGAATGTTCTTGTTCAAGAGCAAATTGGCCCATATTTTAGTGTTTTAACAATATACAAGGGGTAAATGAAGATATCCTAGGGGAGACTAGGTTAAAATCTATCCTAGAGGCGACAAATAATTTTTTATCCAAAGGTTGTGAAGCAACCCCTCAATAGGGGGGATGCGGATATTAAATGGAATGGCCCATTGACTGAAACTGGTATAGTTGGTCCAGGCATTCGACAGATAAAATCAAGATTTGGAATCGGATAGTAATGTATTATTAATGCATTACTTATCTATAGGCCTGGCTTATTACTCTAATGTCAGCATAAATGAAATGCAATAAATATCAAATCCCCACCACCAAAGGCTATATTAATGACACGTACAGCTTATTTGGCTAAAATGGCGAAGTCAGATATGCAATGCATATTAAATGAGTCTCAAAAATAAAGGTCAACTGGGGAAAACCATGAATAAATTTAATACAAAAGCTGCAGTTGTGTTTTGTATTATTTTGTAAATATAGTCCAATAAATACTAGCCCAATAAATTTAAAAGGTATGAACTTCAAAGTTTGTGGAAGATGCCGAACTTAGGCAAATTCGCGCGTGATTATTAATAAACAACTGAAATCATTTGCAATAGCTCGGGGTACTTGGGTTTTATAGTAAAACCCGAAAGGGCAGGAAGAAACAAAGGAAACGCTATACCTGAGAGCAAAATGCTTGCCAATCTTTGCGAACTTCGGGACGAATAGCTCATCAGCTCCTGTAATCCGGTACAACCTCTTCCCAATCAGTAAATGATGTTCTCCAGCGGAAAGCCTTCGACGGTTTAAACTAAATCGGAATGTCAGATCTATCGTGGATCTATCAACTATCGACTGAATTTCGAGTGAAATGAACTATTATTATTCTCCCAACTGGCACAACAGTCTGGGTGGTCAGCGGCAGGCACTTGGGGGCCATTTTCGCCGTCGCTGATTGGTTTATTTGCCTGCCCGCATGACAGGAGTTGGCCTCATCTGCCACTTTAGTGACTTGACCCCGTTGGCATCCATATTCGTTCAAACAGTGGATTTAATAACACTGGGCTGCTCGTGCGGCTTCAGAAATCATTTGCGTTATTGTTATTATAATTATTTGCGATAATTATTGTTTGAGATGGCCTTAACGATACACGAAGCATCAACATCAGAAGACATTTTAAAACTCCTCGAGCAGTCAAACCTGGGCGCACTGATGGACGCATATTTCAAAGGTAAGATATTAGTCACATACCGCGTTTTGTTTGTGACGTTTTGTCCAAGTATATAATCCACTAGCACAGAACATTGCATTTAAGTGTGTTTAACTATAAATGTTCGTTTCTTTCGCGTTCACGGTTATTTTATTCATTGAATGGTTTTACGGAATAAACGGCAGAAAATATTCCGAACAAGCGTCAATATTAACTAGCGTGACTCGAATCGATAAACAACTCGTTCGGCCTCAAATTATTGTCAAATATGGCCATTTCGACAAGAATGTATCAATTATTATATATATGTTATTATAAAGTATCCTTTGATTTACGACAATAGTGAGATACACTTTACGAGCGACCTTAAACTGCTTATAGAAAACCAAGTTGACGGGGAAGACTTTTTGGCCTCGAGATGAATGACCTCATTGTCCTCACAACAATGACCCGATTCTACTAAAGCTACGGAAAAAATGCATTTCTGTATGGAGCAAAGTCACTGGCTTGGTAAGTATTCATCATTTAGAAGTTTTGAGATACATGCCGCTAATTAAGCAAAGGTTGCGATATAACTTTGAGTTTATAGTTGTTGCTATTAAAGCTAGCGTTGAACGTTTTCCATTCGTATTTCGCGCCTAAACGACACCAAAAGACTGGGTAGGACATAGTGTCATATGATTCGAGCGAAGAAGCCTGCTGATTGGTTGTGATGTCAAATAATCGTGGCAACGTATTTAAGTGCCTTTACTGTGTCACGGGCACTGATCTATATATAATTGGACTAATATTATATATATTATATTGAGGTTATATATATTATATTGAGGTTATATATAGGTCAGTGGTCCAATTAACTGCGAGGGAACTGGGACTAGAAAATAAATATGCTTATTATTCAGTCCCTAACATAATCCTACAACACGATCTCTTACCTTAAATTAACCATTATCCCTAATTCACAAATCGCTCTAAATTAAGGATAATGGTTAATTTAGAGGCGATCGTGAAAGTCGCACATGCGTGTGTTAGTCAATTACTATCCCACAAGCTTAGTATCTCTCACTTGTTTATAAGTTTAGCTAGCCAAGTAGGGGAGTGGATGCGTCGGGGGCTAGGGATGGAGAACATTTTGACGGGGGATTAGTTAAAAAAAAACCATTAGGCGGGGGGTTAGGGTTAGGATCTTTGTTGTGTTGGGGTTGGGTTCTAGCATTAGATTAACAACCATTATCCTTAATTCAGAGCGATTTGTAAATTAAGGATAATAGTTAATTTAAGGAAGAGACCGGGTTGAATCCTAACCCTACATGACATGCGTATGGTTTAGGTAACCCTAATGTATGGTTAGGATTAGGGTTGTGTTAGGGCTAGTCCCAGTTCCCTCACGGTTAATTGGTCTCAGTGGTTGTTCTACACGCATAAAATCCACAAGCTGTTGCAAGTTGTCAACAGGCGTGAACAATGTTGTGCTGCACCCTGTGAACAATGTTGTTGGAACAATGATGAGCAACATTGTTCGTTCAACAATGTTGTTCACGCATGATAGCCGCCTTGTTACAGTATTGTTCAGCCAACAACATTGCAACAACTTGTGCGATTTTTAGCTGTGTAGTGCCCACCAGTGGTCTCTTGTTGGTCAGCAGTCATATTAACTGGGGTTAGGGTTAGAAAACTCATTAGGCAGGGGGTTAGGGTCTAAGTTGTTTTGAGGTTAAGGGGAATTTTGTCACTTAAATTAATCGCTAATCTCTTGTTTAGTGGTATGGGCCTTTTTTTAGCAATTTTTTACTATTTAACCAGCAATTTCATTGATAAGTTCTTTATTTGAATTTATTTTAAGACATTTGACTGTAATGGGGTAAGAGTGTCTCTACCCCTCTTCAAGAAAAGAAAGGGAATGGGGTAAGTGATACTACCAAAACCAGTATAATGTTTGTCACACCAAAATTTGATGCACCTTACTGTAACAGCTAACAGAAAGGAATATGAGAATAATAAACAAAGAGGTTTCCCATGCTCTTTTTTACAGCCATCATAAATTATCTAATAAGATGAAAGAGTTGAGTGGGTGAAATTTCTTGTTTATCACTCTCACATGATTACTTTCTGTTGACCATTATCATAATGCATTATTATTTTAATATGTAGCACTCTTACTGGTTTTGTATAGGTACAGTAATAGTATGATTTTGAGTGCAATTTGGAAACAAATATGCACAAGTTAGTTTTTCAAATATCTCAAAATAGCACGAGTCAGAAGGACAAGTGCTATTTGGGGTCTTTGAAAAACTCACGAGTGTTTTTTTTTTCAAATTGCACGAAAAATCATACTATTACTTATTAATAACATACTACAGGAAAATGTTTGAGACAATATTAATTCAAACTTAAATTTAAACTTGCTTGTCTGTACAGCACAAAATGACAAGTTTTCACTTGACAAGTTCAGTATGGTACACATAGAACTTTCTCTATCTCAATGATGATGTTTTTGCACTGTGATAACATATTTTTTCACTGTGATAACAAGTTTTTGCACTGTGATAACAGATTTTTGCACTGTGATAACAAGTTTTTGCACTGTGATAACAAGTTTTTGCACTGTGATAACAGATTTTTGCACTGTGATAACAAGTTTTTGCACTGTGATAACAAGTTTTTGCACTGTGATAACAAGTTTTTGCACTGTAATAACAGATTTTTGCACTGTGATAACAAGTTTTTGCACTGCGATTACATAGAAACTAACTAGTAGACCATTACAAATCATGAGTAATGGAGTTTTATCTCTATTCTGTACCATCTCTTTAGTCTTTATTATCAGTCTTTTGTCTTTACCATAGCTATATCTTATGATTTACTTTTAGCACACTGTAAGTTATTCCCAGTGTTGGACCACAACATTTTACCAGATAGTGTCAAACATCTAGATTTTGCCCTGGCACATCCCTAATGGCTAGGTTGTCAGTTGTCACTAACACTTCATACACATAAAGCATCGTGTGTTCTTAAAATCATTAACATCATCTGTTTCCAGTGCCATTGTTTAATTTGCACATTCAGTTTCTGTATGTACTTTGCACTGATATCACCATAATAGCAATGTTTAGCTTAATAATAATTTAATTATAAAATTGACATGCAAAAAATCCAATTTTATTCTTCAGAAGTGGACAATCGCTGTATTATGGCTGCCCTAACCACACCTCACACCTGCTTGGTGAGAAGAAGTCAACTGACTTTATCGCTGGGGAGATGTTTTGGAAAATCATTCTTGTAAGTTTGCAATTCATTTGCACTTTTCAATTTCCATTTAGAGGCACAATATGTTCCTGAATGGAACATTGTAAATACAGTAACTGCCATTTCTTAGTTTATTTTATAATTGTAGTATAATGACCTAATATTATAGTATAAAATAAAATAATATAACATTATTTCATGTATAATTACAGGATGAAGATGATGTACAGACATCAATCCATGAGACAAAAGCTCCACGACTGATTTTGACTGGAACCATTTTAAATATTCATTAACTTTGTTTGGCCAATGAGGGCAATGGTCCAATTTTAAGCCATTCTCTGTTTAGCTACTAAGCAATTTGTCTGTGAGCCGGGATCAAATTTCAGTCCAGCTTACCGGGCTGAGATTTTAGCCCGGCCAGGCTGAGACTATCCATGTAATAAGCCCTTTATATAGCACTTTTTGCTGTTAAGAATTTTGTAAACATTTGTAAAACAGGAAGCATTTAGATTAAATTTTTTCCATCAAATTTGTGTTTTTTTTTTGTTATATTTCATAAGATGGATAAGATTTGTGTTTTAAATGTTAACCATTTGTGTAATGGTTAATACTACAACCAATAAAAAATTGTTAAAATAACACACTTCAACCATTTAGAATTGATTACCTCAGATCCACCCTGGGTACTATTCTAAATAGGTTAAAACTACTGTTGTTAATTGGTTACAACTTCGAATGACCAAATCTAATTGGTCATATACACCCATTATAATTGATCATTTCTACTAAAATATAATGGTTAAATCTACTATTGGAAATTGGTCGTTACAACAATTCACAATGGTAGTTTCAACCATTATAAAATGGTAAATGTAACCATTTAAATGTGGTTAATGGCGACCATTTATTAATTGGTTGTTATAACCATTTACAACTGTTTGTCTCAGATCCACATTTCAACCATTTTTTTTTGCTTGAAATAACCATTTCGTTTTTACAGTGTAGGCTCTCGGCAACGGCTTCCGTAGCTCAGTTGTCAGAGCACTGCACTAGCATCGCAGGGCTGCGGGTTCAATTCCAGCCGGAAGGCCTTGAAGTTGCATTTTTCGCAACTGGTCCCGGTTTGGTCTTAAAATGTATGTATTCCAACACTCGAAATTTTCTTTCACCATAAATCCTTTCTATATATATATATATATATATATATATATATATATATATATATATATATATATATATATATATATATATATATATATATATATATATATATATATATATATATATATTATATATATATATATATTGTTGTTGTTCAAATCAATTAAGTCAAGAAGATATCGTAAGATGAAGTTGGAGAATTTTCTAATTACGCCGCATCAAATATATACCTAAGAAGTACCTGTATTTTCCCACATGAACTAAATAATTAATTTTCATCCAAAGACCATTCACAAAAGCTATAACTACGTGATCATCATGAGAAGTTTTATATTGATGGTTTTTTCTTAGCCATTTCATAACCTCCTAATGATACAGTAACTAGTGTAAATTGCAAATATTCAATTTAATATCATACTAATTCTAATTATACACAAAAAGAGGGAATGTTTTCAATACAGTTATTTTTTTAGGAATGGCCGTCTTGGTTGCACTCTCCTTCTTTTTCCTAATTGTCCGTGAAAATATGCCAGCTTCCTCAAAGATTCCTCTAATTGGTGGATATTACGCTATAACGATGATTGAAATGACCATATCGTTTGTAACGTCTTTGTGTTACGATTCCACCACATGACTGATGATGATGTTCCTGCCTGGGTCAAAGTAAGTCTTACAAAATGAAATTCTCGAACTAAATATATTATGAACAGTTTGAGACATTTTAAAGTTTTAGGTATTCGCGTGTAAGGGAATCAAATATCTTGGAATCGCTTTTCGAGATTTCTTGTGAGACCAGGCCTTAATCAAAATGGTAGCTAACAATGATTTTAATTATCATATACCGAAACAGCCGATAGCGCTTTTCGCGTCATCTGATTGGTTCTTCTAGCTAGTGATATCCTACACTGTTACTGTTTGCGAACAAGATGGCGTCGTTCTTGTGAACGTTACTTTGTCTTTTTGCATAATTTAAGCAATTTGTAAAATCAGGCGGGTAGAAAACAATTACTGTTTGATCTATAAAAATTACTTTACGTAGTATTTATGGGAAAACAAGTAGAAAAAGCGAATAAAAATGCTCAGAAACTTGAAGAACAACGAATGATGTCATCCGAAAACACACTATTCAATGAATTGACTGTTGTCACATTATGCATGTATTAAAAGGAGAAACAATTAAAATGAAGTAACAATAGTTTTTTGTCTGCGTTTAGAATGCATATCTTTAGAAAGTACATTTAGAAAACACATGTTCAGAAAGTACATTGGGAGATTGAATGAGTCGAACACCAGTTACACTATCAAGTGATCTATTATAAGGAGAGCAAGTTCATACGGCGGAGCACTGTATCCTGTAATTAAGCTGAAAAGATGTGCATTCTAAATGCAGACAAAATACTCTATTTGTTAGTTATCAAAACAAATTTTATGTAAATAATATAAGGATTTTACCTACTTAGCATGTTTATGTAAATATTTAGTACCTTCTTAACAACTAGGATTCTCTTATGACATTCTCTTATGATCGCCTTTGAGCGTGAAGCTTGGTTATAGTTTTCACATTTTTATTATATATATATATATATATATATATATATATATATATATATATATATATATATTATATATATATATATATATATATATATATATATATATATATATATATATATATATATATATATATATATATATATATATATATATATATATATATATATATATATATATATACATATATAAACACGATTGATTGTGGTTACCTTTCTTTGTAGAAGTATATATTACATTACGCAGCTGGGTTTCTTAGAATGAATTTTCATGAAAAATTGAAATTCTCGAAAGAAACAACAATACGTCACTACAGTGGTAATGTAAGAGGTATAACGAAGTTATTATCCAATTTTCCAGTGGGGTTTATAGATTCTATTGTGTTTCTATATAGGAAATAGCATGACTGTTTTGAAAGAAGAACAAAACGCCCGCTAGGCGTTAACACGGGCTACTTTTAGGGACATGGCGCGCATATTGCCTGCGGAGATGGGTATGTATTGGTGGCATATACGCATGTTAGACAGTTGGAATTAGAAAACCCGCTCACACAAAGGATAATGTTTAATGCATTGGTTTCTGTAATCATATCAGGCACTGAAGGCGTCCATTCCGTCTTCATGATTGATCTCTCATCTGTGTTTCTCTCATCGTTGAGAGAATCTTTGCAATGGTTTGCGGATTTACAGGTCTCAGTAAACTTTTCCAACTGCGATTCATTGCCAATAAAACGAAAGTCCGAAGTCACTTCAATTCGATTGCATGCCTTGCAACGACTATATGTTGTCATGTTGACGTTTCGTCCACGGTTCTGCGAGTTCTTTCTTTAATCTCTCATCTGTGTTTCTCTCATCCAGTTATCCTGGAGAGAATCTTTGCATTAGTTTGCGGGTTTACAGGCAACGTAAATGCTTTTCAGACTGCGATTCATTGACAACAAGCTGAGCCAAGGGTGAAGACCCTGGGTACGAGCTATTGCGCAATTTTGCAAATTTGTGGAACCGCAAAAATAATACTAATACGAATACTAATAATAATGAAGCCGAAACTAAGACTCGTGCTACGGTCCGAGTAATAATACAAGTTAGGTGATCGTTATCGAGAATATTTCGGCTCAGTAAGACAAAACCTTAGTGACTGAGAACCTGTCATTAGCATTTTAATTCAGTTGGCCACTCCATAGATGATATGTTCATCACCATCATCAAAAAATGTTTCAATGATAATGAACGCAAACAATCAGTGAGCGGAGGTTCATTTCCAACATTAACACTTTACACATGCACACGGGATTATCGTCGATTTTCTATTCATATGATAACAAAGTAAATAGTTTGAACACAGGAGTAACATATTAGATGTGTGAAGTTGAACATTCAGGTTGTTGTAGTCTTGAGAAAAACTATTGTTGGTGAGCGACAGTCATATCTCAGTTCAGAGTTAAGTAAAGCATGTTTATCAGGTTTGTCTATATATACGTCTGGTTCATTACGTCATCGTTTGTTTGTGTCATAATTAGTGTGAGTGGGTGTTTTGTTAAAGTGTCCTTTATATATCACACTTTCGTTTTCAGATCAAGGCCAAATAAAGTTGGCAGACAAGAAAGAAATATCAGTCGAATTATTTGTTGCTGATAAAGTCATCACTAAAATTGTTGGTCAGCGTAAAAAGATAGCATTGAGGGAGGCAGAATGGAAGAAAGCTGCAGAAGTATTGAATAATTACGCACTGATCTTTCACGTCGTCGCTGTGGTTACCACCTTTGGAGCAGTGTTTTGGGAAAAATTCCTTCATCAACACCAATATTGAAGGTGGTGAAAATCAAGGCATTTTTATTTTATTTGCTGTCCTTTGATAAGCACTTAACGTGAGGGACGTTTGTTGCATTACCTCCGGTTGCACTTATCAATAGATCTCCAGTCAAAATACAAATGTAGTTCATATGAAAGATCTTACTAACTTTAGTTTATTTCCAAAGTTTCAGCATTCAAGTCAATTTAGTTAAGAAGATATTGCTAGTTGAATTTGGAGAGTTTGTCCAATTTCGACGCCTGTTTTGTTTCTCATTACCTCTACTTTCCTGCATGAGGAACTAAATAGTTTATTTCGACTAATTTTCATGCAAAGAGCATTCACAACAGCTATCACTATGTGATCGCCATCAAAATAACTCACTCCACTGCCGATAATAAAGAATCACTCAATGACGTCATATTTTCAAAACCAATATGGCGTCAAAATCCTCAAATTCTTAACTAAATTGATAGGAATGCTGAAAGTTTGGAAATAAACTAATGCCAGTAAGATCTTTCATATGAACTACATTTGTATTTTGTATCACTTTAACCATTATATGATATGTGAACTACCATAATTCCTTGCGCGATTTCCTTTATTATGTTAATGTTTAACTCCTCCAAAGAGTCGTAAAACAATTTATCGACTTTCAACATCACAAAAAATATATAACCTAAAGGACTTTAGTAGTACTAGTCATTAATGTCCATGCCTGATAATGGTAAGGTCTATTAGTCTCACTGTCTATTAGTCTTACTGACTGTCAGCATGCCTCAATTTGGTTGTGTCTCACTAACCCACAGAATGCCTATCGAATCTATATAACCCGTATAGAACATTTAAAAATATAACTATAATAGTCTAATAATGTAATAACTATATAGTGTAATTTATTAGTTTAGCTTATAAATATACCGTGGCTCGCACATGTTTTGGAAAACGTTCTGATGAAGAGGCTGTGCCCCAAAACTTTAAATAAATTAGAGTTTTTTATTGTTTCCTGAGTGAATTGGAAACTCAGGAGAGGGTAGGCTGAATATAATAGATTCCATTTTGTCGTTGTCTGTTAAGTTATAGATGCACAGATGATGTAAGAACGTGGTAAGAACAAAATAGTGGCTCACGAGACGGAGTTGAGTACGTCACTGATGTTCTTATCACGTTCTGACGTCCTCTGTGTATCTATAAAACTGAAGACAACAAAAAATGGAATCTATTTGTTTTATACAATCAAAAGCAACCCCAAAGGTTTATCAAAGCTGTTGAGGCATGAAAAAAAACAAAACACAGCTGCTGACGTGATTTGACGCGTATAAGAACCAATGAAAATGCGTGTATAAGTCACGTGATTGTATAAACTAATATACCGCACCATGTTTATATCACATTATACACACATGGAACACCACTTTATAATTCTATTAATAATTCAGTCAGAAGAATTTTCTTTATTTGGTTCACTGTGGTTTTCAATTGTATCCAATTGGATGTAAAATTACAAATTAAAGTGTTTTTGTTTAAAGATGAATAACACAAGTCAATACTGCGCATTGGCCTGCGGAAATTTTGTACATTTCATGAAACAAACATTTAGTCTGAGTTATCTGGCTGTTTGTGATGACAATTGTTTCTAGGCTACGCGTTTCTTGGTTGTGCTTCCCCGACGTATGCTTTGATGAATAACCGGCGAAATCGTTACGTTTTTATTCGATATAATGTAAATTTATACATCTTTATTTAGACACACATTCCAACTATATCTAAGATGAAACTTTAGCTGCGGATATAATGAATATATTTCAAGCATTGTTTTGTGTGACCCTCACAAACAAACCCCACATGCGCAGTAATGACTGTTATTCACATTTAATACATTACATTATTGACTTAATTAATATCAATAGTGATATAATATAATCGTGCACTCACACACGTTAATAAAGTGTTGTATTTTTTTCAATTCAACCAATTATCATAAAATTCTTCGAAGTGCATATTTCATTATGTTTTTTAAACTTTCTCATAAAAAATTTCGAATATTATCACCTGTTAGAGCTTCATTTTAATGCCTTTTATAGTAATAACATGGCATTGGGTCTATTAGTGATTGCTAATAGTTCTAATCCTCCCTTAAAGTGCCTATGCAATGAAACATTCAGTTGTAAAATAACACTTGAAACTATAAAGACTAACCATTTGCAACTTTTTCATATCTCACTTCACTCTTGAGATATTAAGATTTGTTTGATATGTAAATGATCATACTTATGACATCACACAGCATGATAACATATTGAAAACGCTTAAATATATTCTTGAGATTATGTAATGAAATCACTTAAAATGCAGGTGCAAGCTGTACGTGGATGTATCCAAGGACATCAAATATCTCCAAGTCATCAAACGATTCTAATAGAAAAGATATGCATAATTTTTCAATACAAGTCATTTGTGATGTCAAATCTTAATATCTCAAGAGTGAAGTGAAATATGGAAAAGTTGCAAATGGTTAGTCAACAGTTCTTTCAAACAAAAGAGTTATTTACACACTAAATAAATACTAAATAAAGGTGTATTAGCTTATGATCGAGGAGGTGTTGGAAACTGAAACAATGGTGTTGGGATACTTGTGTCACACCGCAAAAGGGATTATGGGACAGAACTCTTGTTGTGGTCTGGTCGGTTTTATATTTTTCTGTTTTTAAATTTTTATGTTTATGGTTTCCGGAATAAAGAGTTTATAAATACATTCTAGTGTAGTCTGGTTTTCTACAGAGGGTTATTTAGTAATATTACTAAGTGACTAGTTCAATCCAGTGGGGTGTTTCACAGCTAATGTACCTATTTTTATGTTATTCGGTTGTAATACCATGTTTTCCGACATTTATGCTGAGGTTTCCTCGTGTTCGGTCTTTGATATGCAGTGCATATCCAGCCTGTGGGGATTTTACATATTATTAATCTTTGGGTTCTATCAAAAAGTAATGTAATATATATTGTTGTTCGAAAATTGCATCTTCGTGCCTTTTAAGTTTTTCCCCTGCTAAAGTTCACAGGAAGTGACGTCAACACAGGGACACGCAATATTATGCGGCGTTATTCAACAGTGAATGTTTAGGAATTGAGTGAATTTTGCCTAAACAGGCTGTTTAAGACCCAATCCACACGTATACATTTTCCTAGCGTTTTCATATTGTTTCAGGTGATGAGGTCATTGTTTTCTGCTCCCCTGAGGACTGAGAACAATATAAAAACGCTATGAAAACGCATACGTGTGGAGAAGGCCTAAAGTTGACAGCCAAACTTTCGCTGTATTTCATTATTGAATCAATCCGAAAAATATCGCGTGTCCCTGCGTTGACGTCACTTCCTGTGAACTTTAGTGGGGGAAAAGGCATGAAGATGAAATTTTCGAACGACAAGATATATTACAATTTCTCTCAGGAGAATCCAAAGATCACAAATATGTAAAATCCCCACACAGGCTGGATAGGCACTTTAAATAGGTTGATTTGACACCAAGTCGTATTAGAAATAATACGACGCGGTTTGACGTAAGTATTACAGTGTTAAATCACTCTGCATGTCTTCTCATGTCCTGCATGGTAAATCAACTTTAGCAGGGAAAGAGTAATTAAGATGAAACTTTAGCAGAAGATAATGTTAAGGAATTTTAGTATAAATATACACACGTGATTATAGAAAGTCGCACACGCTGATTGGTCAAGCTACTTCGGATTATTTCACGATAATCACCTGCAGCGTTTAGGAAAAATGGCTGCCAGCCCATTCGTCAGTGTTGCAGATGAGGAATAACCAATTTTAAAGAAAATGCTATTCCAAAAAGATCACCTGTGTATTTATACTAAAACAATTATTCACCTCAGTGTCGGTGAATAGCTAGTGTCAATATTTACCTCGCTGCTTTGCGGCTCGTTAAATATCTACCACTATTCACCTCCACTTCAGTGAATAATTGTTAATTATAAAATAACGGGAAGTAACCGACAACAGGCTGTCTGATTGGTTACTGGGTCATTATAACTCAATAAAGCATAAGCTGACGTGATTCCTCGCGCAGATTTTGTCGTTTTTGACGGATTTTAAGTAGTTTAAATCACAAAAGGAAGTCAAAAAATACCTGTATACAAGGCTTATCAAGGTACTAACACAACAGAATGTTTTAACTGCAACGTTGAGTGCATTTTCATCGCTAAAATCGCCAATGTGTTTTCAACAAAGGCTTCCTAGCAACGCAAATAGCAATGCCTCTTATAACAGGTAAATCTGCATTTTTTCATGGCTTTATTGTTAATTTAATGGTGTTATTTTATAAAAGAAATAAAAAACTTTGTCTTGTGTGATTATCCAGTTATAATGACACTCGAGAAGCTTGCAAAACACTCGGCTATCGCCTCGTGTTTTACACGCTTCTCTCGTACCATTATAACTCGATAATCACACGCAACACGTTTTTTATTTCTTAAATAAACCTCAGTGTCGGTGAATAGTATGGATATTCCACTTCGGTGAATAATTATTAATTAATCAGAAAGTGCCATAAATTACAAATACATAAAAAGCCCACACAATGGATAGACATTTTAGTGTGCATTTACGATCTAGTAATAAAAAGTACTTCAAAAAACATTACTCCGAAAGTGAAAAGAACGACGAGAAGATGAAGAATTAGAGCAAGGTTATTCAAAACATCAGCTGCTTGTTTCCATTCAATGTCACGTTTTGTACATTCAGAATCCTCTTGGACCGCAGTGACAATCTTATGATCCGCATTTAATACTTCCATTGCGTGCTTCCTGAAAACTCGATTAGACAAAATGGTATCATTGCCTATTACAAGAAAAAAATATTATATTTATATACATTGAGACCTCTTCCCTCTTCACAAACAACAGTTTACAGCTTTAACCAGGTTCTTATCATAGAGCTATATAGCTGCGTAAGTATTCTCATCCTCTTTGCTACCTGCTTCATCACTCTTTCCATCACTTTGCCTTGTCATATTGATCTCACATCTGCTCACATCCTAAGACTACATATCTTATTTGAATCTTGGTTAATCGAGTTCATTCTCGATTACAGGTGTATATCGCTCTCGTATATATCGCTGATCTCTGATCCCGATCTCTGATCCAAGTACAGGAAGATCGGGGATCAGAAAATATGTTTAATAATAATAATAATAATAATAATAATAAAGATGTTTTAGGAGCATTATACATTTGTCTCAATTAACGCTCTTACAACAATACTTAGAAAACTAATACCGATTCATAAAAGTAAGCTAACTAAGTTACTAAATTATTACGGAATGTAATAATTAATGTAATGTTTAATACTCTGATTCGATTAATGTTTCGAGTGGCAAGACCATATGCCGGCAGGGATAAAAACACTTTTGGAAAACGCTCAAGCAAACATCAGCCCCTCCTGACCGTTGCCAGTGGCAGCCCATGTGCTTGGGTATGATACCGCGGGAATTGAACTCAGCGAAATTCCTTCGAGATTCCTTCAGAAAAAGGTACTTGCTCACGTGATTGAAAACGAGGTATAGCTGTTCAAAATGTAATAGACCTCCTATATATTCGCTATTTTGGTTGTAAAAGAAACTTTTATTATTTTTGATAATTAATTTGACTATTTTAATGTGTAGATATGTGAGTATTCAAACCTTTACATAATTTCTGATTACTATCTCCATTCGCTTCATCTTCTGTGGAATCAGATTTTAAATTGAATTTCATTCGAAGAAGCATCCTTCCATAACCAAGAATATATTTCTGGGATAAAATATTAGGGTTAATTATTGAACGTAAAATGGTGCAGTTTTTTAATTAATATTAGATATAGTATAAGGGTTAGATTTATAAAGGTTAGATTTAAGTCTGATTCCACCAGCTTTGAATCCGGAGTTGACTTGTAATGAAAGGCAAGTTCTCCGCTGTTCTGCCCGAAGCCGCGTCTTTGGGACGATGTTTTTAAGTAAATCCAAAACTATATAATTATGTTGCAAGTTATTTATAATAAAACAAGCAACATTAGACAAATATTTTGGAACATTCCCCCGCTTCCCCACGTTAACTGTTGGATGCGTCACTTGCAAAGCTGTACAGGTAAACTCAACTTGAAAGGGGGTGCAGATTTGGCTCCGCTTGAAACGTCAGTATCTCGTCACTAATTATTGGCAGTTTACCACCTTTTCACTTTGCTATATATATATATATATATATATATGTATATATACTAAAACGAATGTGATGTTGTTCACGGAACGTTGAAAGTGCTCAATACCATAAAGGAAGAGCGAATATAGTGAAAGTGGTCTTACCTCAAAATGATAAAAGCCGCAACTGTCAGTTTCACGCAAGGCGATCTTCGCCTCCACTTTCACTATATATATATATATATATATATATATATATATATATATATATATATATATATATATATATATATATATATATATATATATATATATATATATATATATATATATATATATATATATATATATATATATATATATATATATATATATATATATATATATATATATATATATATATATATATATATATATATATATATATATATATATATATATATATATATATATATATATATATATATATATATATATATATAGGGGAGTAGTAAAAAAGTAGAGTGCTGCGTAGACAGTGTTTTGAATATATAGCAAAGTGAAAAGGTGGTAAACTGCCAAGAATTTAGTGCCGACGAGATACTGACGTTTCGAGCGGAGCCCTTCATCAGAGTAAGACGAGATGAAATAAAATAAATAGGGCTTATATATATGCCAAAAGGGTGTCACAGGTAGAAAGTAGCCAATCAAATGCACGGGAAATAAACTAACTAATAATTAATGAGATGGGAAAAGTTAAATCATTTTCTATTTTTAAGGTCGATCAATAAGCAGACTGAGGGGGTGGGAGAAATGACAGGTCCAATATTCAAGGGGATTAGGCGATAATAATAGAAACAAAGACTTGAAAAGGAATGAAAGTGCATAAGCTAATAATAAAAAGTTCCAAGCAAAATAAAATAAAATAACAAAAAACTTTTAGGAAATTAAATAAAAGAAAAACGTTCGTTAAGATCAAGAGGATGTGTGGTCGCTTGCGGTTATCGTTGCCACCGGAGATGGGAAGGATGGCACAGACTTTCATGTCTGAAACCAAATGGTTGGAGCTGTTGAAATGGCGGGCTACAGGTTTGTCACCATCATTGATCCTCACGGAACGAAGATGTTCAGCAAACCTGTCTGAAAGGCGTCGCCCAGTTTCACCGATGTAGATTTTAAGGCATTTATCACAAGAAATGCAATAAATTATGTTGGTGGACGTGCATGAAAAAGCATGACGGATTGTGTGGTCGAATTTGGGGGCAGTAATGACTGTAGTGGGATTGAGAAAAGGGCATGTGTTACAGCGGGAACGGCCGCAAGAAAATCTTCCCGCTGGTGCCGAGGTATTTTGTTTAAGGGCACTATGTACTAAGGAGTCACGAATGTTTTTATTACGGCGAAAAGATACCAAAGGGTTGTCGGTGAAAATGGCTGACGTCTCAGGATAATTTTGTAAAATGTAAAAATTCCGATTAATAATATTTTTAACTTCGGCAAAATGAGAGGTATCGAGATCATACGATGGATCTTGTATGCGGACGATCTAGCACTTTTCTGTCGCACTATCGATGAGGCAAGGAAGTTGCTCGAAATTATCTAGCGAACGTGTAAAAAATTCGGCCTAACGGTGTCATTTAAGAAGACGAAAACCCAGGTATTTCACGACGAAGAGCTTGCTACAGTGGCAACACATTTTTCTATCGCAGACGAGCCGGTGGAGAATGTGCGGGATTTTGTGTACATGGGTCATATGATTACCAACAGAGAAGACTGCTGCTTTATGGAGTTACGGACTTCACGAGCGGTCGCAAAATTCTCAGAGCTCTCAAAATGCCTCACCGACACGGCCATAAACCTTGGAACTCGTAGAAAGCTCCTCGGGGCCTGTGTGAGATCCAGGCTTCTTTACGCTACCCAGGCTTGGTACCCGAACGCTAAGGAGATCAATGTGTTCGAGACCTGCTGGTATGGGTGCCTCAGACGGATGGTCACAGGAGGTTTCAGCCGCAAGAAAAACCCCGAAACTGGCGAACAGCTCATCAGCTTTAAGTACACCAACGCCGAACGCATTGCACGAACACCCCCACTGCGGGACTTCATCAAGGTTCATTACCTCAAATACATCGCGCACATCTGTTGAGGCGAAAACACGTTGCTCACAAAGAAAATGATGTTCGCAAAACCACAGAAAGCATATTACCGAGATCCGTGGATCAAGATCAGTCAAATGATAGGAGTGGACATTCAACAGGCTAAAAAGTCCACCCAAGACAAAACTAAATTCGCCGAGCTTCTACGGCACAACTTCCCGTACCTGACGAAGCTCGACTCCGAGTCGGCCAAGCCGATGCAAGGAGGAACATAACTGTACTGTACTGTACTGTTTAAAATTGAAAGGATGAAATGTTAGAACTAAAGGAATTTTATTGTTTGAAACTCGTTCCAAAGATGGTTCAAGGGCGTCTAAACGGGGGACAAGAAAAACTTTCTGAACGGCGAGGTCTAAAAGGTTGGTAGGGTAACCACGTTGGACAAAAAAGATCTCATTTCCATTGATTTGGCTTGAAAATCTTGGTCGTCGCTACATAAGCGGCGAAGACGCAAGAATTGAGAGTAAGGGATGGATTGCTTAGTGTGGTTGGGATGAGAGGATGAAAATAGAAGATAACTATGGGAGTCAGTAGGCTTGTACGAGACCGACGTTTTCAGCGAATCACCATTAATCGAAATTAAAATATCAAGGAACGACACAGAGGTCTCGCTGATTTCCCACGTGAACTTCAGAGCAGGATGAAAATCATCAACAAAGTTGATGAACTGCTCTAAAAGGACACGTGAACACGACGCTGTTCCTAAACAGTCATCGATAAATCTTCCGAAAAAATCAGGCAAGGGACCCGTGTATTGTCCAAAGATCTGTTTTTCAACATAACCAACAAATAAGTTAGCATAGCTTGGACCCATTTTGGTGCCCATCGCAACACCACTTATTTGTTGATAATGTTCACCATCAAACAAAAAATTGTTAAGGGTAAGCACTAGTTCTGCTAAGCGGAGTAACGTGGTTGTGGAGGGTTCTAAATTAGTGCGCTGATCAAAGAAAAACTTCAGAGCTTCAAGGCCATCACAATGGGGAATAACGGTGTATAAGGACTTGACGTCCATCGTGAAAATAAATTTATCGGAACTACTGAAACGTAACTGGTCGAAAATTTGCAAGGCATGTTTAGTATCTTTGAAATATAGTTTCAAACAATAAAATTCCTTTAGTTCTAACATTTCATCCTTTCAATTAATCGGAATTTTCACATTTTACAAAATGATCCTGAAACATCAGTCATTTTCACCGATAACCCTTTGGTATCTTTTCGCCGTAATAAAAACATTCGTGACTCCTTAGTACATAGTGCCCTTAAACAAAATACCTCGGCACCAGCGGGAACATTTTCTTGCGGCCGTTCCCGCTGTAACACATGCCCTTTTCTCAATGCCACTACAGTCATTACTGCCCCCAAATTTGACCACAAAATCCGTCATGCTTTTTCATGCACGTCCACCAACATAATTTATTGAATTTCTTGTGATAAATGCCTTAAAATCCGAATTTAAACATACATTCTTGTTTATCAAATGGATAGTTGGCCACATTTGTCTTACATGAGCTGAGTAATTTCTTCTGTATGTTAACTGTTATCAATCCATCATTGTGTAATAAAGAATTAGTTATCTGTATTCCTTTTGTAAATCTTGTATCAAGACTATATAAGCCACAATAGAAAATAAGTTCAAGAAATATATACCTGAGCTAAGATAGCAAATAGTTTTAATTTGTAACGAAGTAAAGAATAATACATGGTGTAACTCTATGCTCTAGTTGGAGATAAATTCAGATCAAGTTACCTATTTCAAATAGGGACACCACATCAAATATTGTGGATATCTCGCATTTAAGTAAACCAAAATAATCAGTAGAATTATATGAGGGGGCCACCACACAAGGGTATCTTCCAGAAGTCAAAAACCACCACTCAAAACAGTTATTTTTATTTTGTAACTAGTTACGATTACAGTTACAATATGATAAATCAGACATAGTTTGACGCTACTCGGGCTTTAAAAAGTTTTTTGAGCGTATAACTTTTAAAAGTTACTGTCCATGACCCAACGTTTCGACACTCCAATCTAGTGTCTTCATCAGGGGTGATCGTTGTAAGGTTAGGATCCCTATTTATACCCTCATAGAACCAATCATGACATTATATATTAACAAGATGCAAATAAGCTTCTGGTAATACACCACCGTCATCGCGATTCAATGGGGCGTGGGCGCTATTGATTTGGCAATCCTCCAGACAACGACTCTGATGATACCGCAGATTAATCAAACTATACATGTCTGATTTATCACCTGGTTGCGTTGGGAAATTATTTGTTGAATATGAGAAATGTAAACTATATAGTTACCAGCAAAAGTTACAAGAAACAAAAGTAACTAGTTACTTTCATAAATGTGTAACTAGTTACAAAGTTACAGTCCTTCGTTTGAGTTACCGGTATTGCAACTATTAACTACTTGACATTTGACAATACTATTATATAACAATACTATTATATAACAATACTATTATATAACAATACTATTATATAACAATACTATTATATAACAATACTATTATATAACAATTTATTTATTTTTTTTTTTATTTTTTTTATTTTTTTTATTTTTTTTTTTTATTTTAATTTATTTTAATTTTTAATGTTTAATTTTTTTTATTATATTTCTTTCAAATTGGAGGATTTTAAAAGACGATTGTTAGATTTCTATGTAATAAATTATCATTAATTTGTAAATATAGTATTATCTAATTTTTTTTAATTGGTTTCAGATGTATTGAGATTTTATTGAATAAAGTTATTATTATTATTATTATTATATAACAATACTATTGTATAACAATACTACTATATAACAATACTATTATATAACAATACTATTATATAACAATACTATTATATAACAATACTATTATATAACAATACTATTATATAACAATACTATTATATAACAATACTACTATATAACGATCAAATCTGTACAAATTGTGACTGAAAGTAAAGCCACGAGAAGTCTAAATGTAAAAAAAAATAATGTCTAAATCTATACAGTCGGGGTTCAGGCACCGGTGGTGCCGGGGTGTGCCATTCGCACCACCGAAGTTTCCCTTTTACACTTCAGGACCCCACGTGGGATCGATTCTGTATTCTGCAATTATATACCAGACGGCGGAAGTACTTAGTATGCAAACGTTATAAGCTAATAGTTAAGCTCGTGTACCTTCGGTACCCTTATATATTAGACCTCATTAGTGATCTAACCATAGCCCTCTTACACCTCAAAGTATGTCATTTCCCCCGGTGTTCCTCCTACACCTAAGGCATATTTTTAACTCCGCCTCCCACGGTGGAACGACACTGGCACACTAGTGACATCGATATATGAACGATAATAATTTAGATGAAAGCGAAAGAGGACATGCAGATGACACTGATGTGCATGGGACTGATTTAGGCGAAACAGAAAAGGAAAATCCAGATATATCAATCTGGAAGGGTCGTGGCCAGATGGAATACTCGCAGTTGATGTGACCGTGAGGTACTAGGTCTGAGTCGTCTTCTGCATGATCCTTTTATTAGTATTAAGGTTAGTATTAGAAAACATTAGGTAGGGGGGGGGGGGGGTTAAAACTTATTAAGGTTAGGGTTAGGACATTAAAAAAGATCGTCCAGAAGACGACTTAGACCTAGTACCTCACGGTCACCTCAACTGCGAGTATTGCATCTCGACCATCTGGAAGAGAGTGAGAAAAAGACCCGGATAAAGACGAAGATTCGGAAGAAACAGAAACTATGATGGTCAAAACAATGTTGAACAAGACAGTCACCATCACATCACCTAGGTATTTCTTACTCGAATAAGAAACATCCAAAGTATAACGACGCGCATGTCATCATCGGAAGGAATCAGCGGCTAATCGAAATTGACATCATAATTAAATGACGTAATGGAGTGAGGAGGGAATCGGTTGACAACGAATAACTAATTAAGTTTATGATCATGAGGTAATAGAGTGGAAGAGGGTGGGGTTAGGGATTTATGAACGATGTGACGGTAAACATAATTAATAAGGCGCATTGATATGAATACTAAGTAGGTAAGGTGTCCTGAATGCTAACGAGGGTTAGGGATCCTGAAGAGAGAAAGAAATAGTGACGTCAGCGGTGGAACATAAGACTCCAACAGCCTCCACCGGCGCCAGAACCCTTATTCTGTATACTACTTCTGATGACTGCAAGATAATATTGAGATTGTTTACTATTTTCGGAGTATCCTTTTTTTGTATTTTATAACATGTGGTATAATAGTAAATTATAAACATATACAACCTGTTGTAAAGTACAATGTCTGGAAACCAAATGTTTTTTGAAGGAATATCGATGTAGTCAATTCCGTTATAGCTCGAAGAATTCCACGACAATTTCGGCTCATTCCATTCCTATTGAAGAATATGCTGTGTAAATTATTACATTAGTTTGTTAAGGTACCTATAATAATAATAATAAAAGGTTTAATGAAATACCATCGCACCAAAAGGTGAATTACAGTATATTTACAAAACTAAACATATATTTACATTATCCTTAATCCTAACAGTATCTACAGTACACTCATTATAATTTAGCGTTGCTGATAAGGATAGAAAATTTTTAAACCGGTCGGTTCTACATTTGAAAAGGGTGAAACTATCAGAATTACGTAGAACACGATAACTTTAGTGAATGTCCTACGCAAGAGTTCGTCACGGCGAGCATCCAATCGAGGAAACACAGTTGCTTCTAGGGCAGTAGAGTATGAAAAAATGGGAATATATCCCAAAATACGAGATTCTATATGAAGTGATTCAACATGAAGTGAAAAGTTAAATGCCAAAATATTTTATGATTTGAGCTTTGCATTGATGTTCTATAATACTTTGTTTTGCCAAAATGCTAAGTCTAATGATGCTAATAATGTAAATTATAATGTTATAAATTATTATGTAAATGCTATTATAAAATAACCGGAAGTAAATGACCGACTGCACGCTATCTGATTGGTTACTGAGCTCAAAAACCGTGCATTATAACTCAATAAACATATTAAACTGACGTGATTCCTCGCGTAGATTTTGTCGTTTTTGACGGATTTTAAGTAGTTTAAATCACAAAAGAAAGTCAAAGAACACCTGGATATAAAGCTAATCAAGGTACTAACACAACAGAATGTTTTAACTGCAACGTTGAGTGCATTTTCATCGCTAAAATCCCCAACGTGTTTTCATCAAATGCTTCCTAGCAACGTGCGTTGCTATAACAGGTCTCTTATAACAGGTAAATCTACATTTTTCATGGCTTTATTGTTAATTTAATGGTGTTATTTTATAAAAGAAATAAAAAACTTTGTCTTGTGTGATTATCGAGTTATAATGGCACTCGAGAAGCTAGTAAAACACTCGGCTATCGCCTCGTGTTTTACACGCATCTCTCGTGCCATTATAACTCGATAATCACACGCGACAAGTTTTATATTTCTTAAATAATGCATGAGGTCAAATTAGGAGTTTGGCTTTCGTTTCTGCTTTCTGTGTGATAGACTGGTTGAGTATTAGGGTGATCAAGTTTAAAAATCTCTAACATAGCAATCAAGTATATCATCAATGTTTGAATTAAGTTTGACTTATTATAATAGACGCTTATTATAGCATTCCGGAAAAAAAGTTTTATAGAACATTTATCATAAAACATTTTGGCATTCAACTTGTCATACAACGCAATTAATTCAGCCGATTATAATTTATTCATCTAAATATGAATGCTGTCTTCAAATGTTACAGCAAATTAGAAGTGATAGCTTTCGCTAAATTGCCGGATATATGCTTCTTCATACCTTTTGTAAGAGATAACCATGTGGATGTATCGTGGATTATTAAGCTTGTTTGCTGCTTTTATGCCGACGAATGTTGACATGAACAACTTTGAAGAGCATTGAATATTTCTCAATTATTCAGGTTAACAAAGTAGACAAAGGAAATGGAACAAAGACCACAAGAATTATCATATCTAAACACCCAGAAATTCTCATATCTTCTTCTAGTACGTATTCCATATAAGGAAGTGACCGACGAGCAAATAGAAGGCATTGACGAGCAAATAGAAGGCATTAACGAACAAATACATGGCACTCGTACCAGCCCACTGGATGTGGGATTGTTAACACGTTACGATATGTTCGATTATCCACTCTTTTTAAGAAAACTACGTTCGCTAGCAGGATAAGCTGCACGCATAGGCATATTGTAAACAGATAATTTATCTTTGTTTTAATATATATTGTATAGCTTTGGGAGTTGATTATTTCTCAAGAAAACGTTCGTCGAAGACAGCCGTGTTTTTGTTTACAAGATGGTATCCGTATTAGGAAAATTATATTTTGGTATGTTCGATTATCCACGCTTTTAAAGAGAACTAAGTTAGCTACCGGGATAAAGCAGTACGTACACGGTATGTTGTAAATAGATCATTTAACTTTCCTTTGATATATTCTATAGCTTTGGGGGTGGTTTATTTCTCAAGAAAACGTTTGCCAAAGGGTTAGGACCTTTGTTGTTTTGGGGTCGGTTACAATCCAATTAACAAGGAGGCTGGTACGAGGTTTGAACGTGCCAGCTATTTGCTCGTTAATTCCCTCTATTTGCTCGTCAATGCCTTCTATTTGCGCTTCCTTATAAGGAATACGTACTAGATACCCCTATCTCTATTTGCTCGTCAATGCCTTCTATTTGCGCTTCCTTATAAGGAATACGTACTAGATACCCCTATCGAAATTCTGGGTGTTATGTGATCAGCCGATCCCAGTCCATTTTCGCTGACCGTCCACCGTGGAGGCAAAATGCCCTGGCAACGAGGTTGATCAAGTACAAATCCCCCCAAACAGTGATGTGTCCCAACACTAAAAATGTTAGACAGGATTTCAAGCCATTACGTAGCTGGTAGAAGCTTATTTTTGATTGGCTATTTAACAATTAGACAACGAGTCCGAGTTGTCTATGAGCGAATAGTCAACGAAGGCGAGTTGTCTAATTGTTTTAGTATACACCCTGTACCTAGATATATTAATTTCGAGAAAATAATCCATACACCGTGTAATTTTTAAAATAACTTCATTCAATTTTAATTTATACGACGCGCGAACTCCACGCGACATCACATGACATGTGTTTACGTGTCAGACGTCAGTCAGTGTCAAAAAAACAAACCGTTTGGTGTTAAAATGTCCATAAAACATTCGTAAGAAAGAATTTCTTCTTAACATTTGTTATCAAAGAAACGACTACCAAGGGAACAACAGTTTAACTGGAAAGTGGAAACAATCATGCCTGACTGGTGTAGTTGTTCTTAAAGATTGACACTGTGCAGTCAAGGAAATTAAACGAGTGTGGAGCTTGCATCTAGATATTTGTGGCTTGGTTTTCAACGCGAAGCTGGGCATCAGAGTTAGCCTGATCAGTTGTTTCAAGTGCCGAAGTCGTTGGGGCTGATGATTGCATAAGGTCTGGTTTGCTGTAAGTAGAGCTGCAGCGACTAGACTGAATGGAAGGATTGCTCTCGCCCGAGACGAAGCGACTTAGAATATTCGACATGTTTTACTTCTGCTGGAAATAAGCCCTCGATCTGTACGTACGACTGAATGGAGAGATCAGATTTGTGACCAGTGACAGCCTTGGTATGCCTAGCCTCTATGTCGTGCGGGTCGGACAAAACTGTGACAGACGTTTTTCTAGAGAGTTTTTCCAGTGCAAACTGATGAATAAGCTGTGTTATTTAACCACTCGTGAGCGGCAAGTAAAAACAGTTTATATTTCGTACCTTACCATTACAAATCTTCATGCCATATTTTGTGGCCGTTTTAGTTTTCTCAGCGATAGAATTTTCTATCAAACTCTCCATAAATTACTCGGAAACGTCTGCAAAACGAGAGTTTACTGCCATATTTGTTCAGATTTGTTTTCATTTTTCCCAAACGTTGTCTATCACGAATAGACAACGGTTGAGTAGCCAATCAGAATGCAGCATTTGTAATAGACAATGGTTGGGTGTATACTAATGTTATTAACCATCATATAACAATATCCTAACCAGTGGGCGTGGTTACTAGGTTCTTGCGTCCGATTGGATAAAAATTTGGAAAACAACCAATCAAATCTGTTGTTCAAGAAGCTACGTCTTTACCCAGGATTGAAATCTTGGACAAAAGTTCTTGGGACATCAACTGCAAATCCTCAAAAGCAGGTATGTGTGCCAACAATTTTGGCTGGGATTATAGTTCTGATTTATATGAATACATATTATGTTCCTTAAAGTGCCACTACGATGAAAATTCACCTCCGTCTTTTAGATTTTCTTTAGCATAGAATAGTATTTCAGGGTCGAAAGTGATCATCGATGTAAAAAAAAACTAAAAATTGGTATTTTGAAGTAAGTATTTTGAGCTCTGAAATCACTATTATTTAGGCCACCATTACTAAAAATGTGTTCCAAGTGAGCCCGCAATTTCAAAAGGTAATATTGTTTGTGACTTAAAATTCTCAATGCTACGCCTGAATTTCAGTCGAGGTTACTTGTTTTCCTTGTTTTCTTCGAGAAGTAGATGAAATGTTCAGCCTTTCAGATGAAGAATTTGAATAAACGACTTTGATTTACTTGAAGAATTAGCGATGTGGAGTCTTCGCGTTGAAAATTTGACGTCACTTCGTTACGCTGGTCAAGAACATGAACGATTAATGGCGGACATAACAACCCCAGATTCAGAGTCAGAAAAATAATACTTGCCATCGTCTAATCGCAAAACGGTTTCGACCGAGTAATATTTAGCAGCTCTGCTTTATAAATACGTAAAAATATCGATAGGTAAAAATTTGATCGTAGTGGCACTTTAAGCTTTTAATATCAGAATATTTCCGAGTATCTATAAGGGAATCAAACTAAGCTACATGGACTCGTTTAATTGATAGAGCAATGGTCTGGTTCATATGGCAGCTTGCGAGTTTCAACATGATACTATACAGTATTAAGTCTCCACATGCTTATCAATATTTTAATATTAGAAAAGGAGCGTGTGCATTCATAACATATCACCGAGCTAGCAAATTCATCAATTTAATAAACAAATATTGTAACGTATTCTCATAGTTTTTTTAAATTGGGTTGACGACTGCCTTTAATACATGGCTCGGGTGTTGCAGAAATGAAGTAGCGACAGTCTTAGGTTTGCTTCTTAATTTCTCTGTTGTCTTTTAACAAGTTGCATATTATTGGCGATACATGGGCGATCGTCAAGCTCGTATCTTGCATATTATTATTATGCTGTTGTTCTGGTCTAGTGGTTACCATACATACCTATGAGCTGGGAGACACAGTTTCAAATCCTGGGTCGACCTCCACTCAGGGTCTTAAAAATAATTGAGGAGAAAGTGCTGCCTTTGCAATAACATCAGCAAATGGTAAGACTTTTTCGGATCTTCTCGGATAACGACCTTAAATCGTACGACTTCAAACCCCCCTATCATATTCATGCATAGGCTTCTAGCCAGTTTGGGGTATTCCGTTCATTTAAAATAGTGATAAACTAAACTAAACTAAATTTGTATATTAAACGGTGCTCTCTTATTCAATTGTAATGAAATGCAATCACAGCAGCTTTGCTGTTTGAATTTTTCTGGCCAGGGTTTGTTGCGAAAAGTATTTCTAGAAATTAAGATATTCTCTTGATGCACCATTAGATAAGAAACAAACAAATAATATGTTTCTTATCAGCAAAACTATGTTTCTCAGCGGGCTTTTAAAGATTATCTGAGGAGGATGACGTTAAGCCTAAATTAATAGTATTATCCCCTCGCCCGGCGCGAAGGCCGAAGGCCTGAGGGCGAGGGTGCTAATATCAACCGGCGTTTAGTCCCTTATCGCGGGACTTGGATCAGTGGGCTTGGCAGGGTGAGCAAAGTAGAATCGAGTTTATTTATATATTTACATGGTCAACGGCGTCCGCGCGACATCGGAAAATTTGGTCCTGGTGACTAAATACTCAGCATTTGAATTAATATTGAAATTGGAACCGTCACATGATTGCCAATGCAAAAATCGAAACGGATTCAAAGGTTTTTTTCAAAAAGAGACTTAGTTTTTTGAGGAAATAGAAATCCGAGTCCGAGTATGTATTTTTACTCGCTAATTCCAATCTGTTTTCAGAATTGAAAACGGTTATATATTGATCGAGATATTCAAAATAATATACGACGAAGTATAAGTACATAAACCATGTTTACGAAGGGTATTCACGTTATCGTAATATATTAGACACATATGTTATGTATTTTGACTCGCTAATTCCAAATCTGTTTTCAGAATTGAAAACGGTTATATATTGATCGAGATATTCAAAATAATATACGACGAAGTGACCGGCTTTATATAGCCGACTAATTTCTAAGACAAGTACATAAACCATTTTTACGAAGGGTACTCACGTTCTCGTAATGTAGTAGACACGTATGTCATGTATTTTGACTCGCTAATTGCAAATCTGTTTTCAGAATTGAAAATGGTTAAATATTGATCGAGATAACGTTCAAAATAGTATTGACCGGCTTATAGCGAGTAAAGCCGACTAATTTCTAAGTACATAAACCGTTTTTACGAAGGGTACTCACGTTCTCGTAATATAGTAAACAAGTATGTTATGTATGTTGACTCGCTAATTCCAAATCTGTTTTCAGAGTTTAAATCGGTTAAATATTGGCAGAGATAACGTTCAAACATTTCTTCGACGAAACGGGCTTTTGCAAATTGTGAATTTTTTCAAAACACAAATACACGTCCACGGCGTGCGAGGTCTGGGCACCATGGATGGGGAAATTCCCGTAGGGGGGGGGGGATAGAAAAGGCGGGCGAGGGGATTATTGCGAATTCGTATTTCTAGTATAATACTAACACATACCAATGTTATCACAACGTGCGAAATAAGAATTTGTTGCTTTTCATCCTATTAAATCAGATCAATATATTAATTTTAATGTTATTTAAAGTTAGTATTTCGTAAAGATATTCATTAGCATATTTATTTTATTTATTTTAAAAATCTTTTGCCAGGAGACAACCTCACTCTCAAGTGATTTTCAGGAAGGTCCTGGATTTACAAAGTTATAAAAATACAAGATAAAATTTTTTTTAAAATAGATAATAAAAAATTAAAAAAGAAAAAAGAAAAAGAAAAAAGATTGTAAAATTAAATAAGTTTTATAAAAGTTTCAATGTTAGTAGTGTTTCTTATGTTCTCAGGAAGAAGATTCCAATCTTTCACTGCATGGAAACAAAGACGTTGCTGACCCCATAAACATCGAGAGGCAGGCTTACAAATATCATTTTTATGCCTAGTATTGTATTCATGCTTGTCACTAATAAAAGTAAAATCAAAATCCCAGTCAATTAGGCCATTTAAACACTTAAAAATAAATAAAATACGGTGCTGTCGGCGTCTCTCTGACAATGGCCACCAACTCAGTTCTTCCAGAGCCTCTGTAGCAGACGAATGCTTAGGATTGTCAAGGATGATTTTAGCCGCTCTTGTGTGCAAAATCTGGAGATATTTCATCAGAGTTAAGTTGTTTTTGTCGCCCCAAACCACATCGCCATAATCAAAGATGGGAAAGATCATTGTTTTAACATAGAGCTCTCTAACACGCATGCGAAGTAAGTGCTTTACTCTACTTAATAGACCTAAGCGCTTTCTCACTTTACTTGTAATGTAGTCCATATGGTCGCTCCAAGTTAAGTTTTCATTAATAACTATGCCTAAATACTTATACGAACTTTCCCTGTCGATATCTTTGTCGTATATCCGAAGGCTGAAAGATTCAAAGGATGCTAATCTTCGAGATCCACCAATGAGCATAAACTTCGTTTTAGTATAATTTAGTGTTAGCTTGTTATCATACAACCACTGTGCAACCAACGCCAGATCTTCATTAAGCATATTCTCTAAATCATGGCTAGATTTAGAGGAGCAGTGCAGGGCAGTATCGTCAGAAAATAACGTAACGGAAGCATGTTTCAGACACTTAGGTAGGTCATTAATGTAAATAGAGAACAATAGGGGACCAAGAATAGATCCCTGTGGCACTCCTACAGAAATTTTCCGACTACTTGACGAAGTTTGACCAATGACTGTACATTGTTGGCGGCAAGTTAAATATGACTGGAACCAAGCCAAACTCGTTCCAGAAACTCCCAAGTTCTTCAATTTCCGAATTAAGACGATGTGATTTACGGTGTCAAACGCTTTTTTTAAATCAATTAAAATAACTCCATTTATCAAACCATTATCCATATTTGAAAGCAATTTATCATTAAATTGAGCTAATCCAAGGGATGTAGAACGGCCACGTCTAAAGCCAAACTGACTTGGAGCCAAAAGATCATGAGAAACTAGGAAATCGTAAAGCTGTGTATGAGCAGCTCTTTCTATCACTTTACTGACTGTGGGAAGTATGGATATAGGTCGATAATTATCCTTATTTGTTCGATCCCCTTGTTTGAAAAGTGCACATTGGCACATTTCCACATAGAAGGGAAAATCCCAAGTTCTAACGAGCGATTTATGATACGTGTCAGCGATGGAGCGATAACTGAGGCAGCATCACGCAACAGGCGGCTGCTGATCTTGTCCAGGCCAATAGCTTTGTTGGTTTTCATCCTGCTTAATTCCATTGCAACAAATTCCACAGTTACGGGATTCATTTGAAAATTATGGTTGGTAGAGGATTCAGCTACAGGTGTAGCAGAATTAGTATAACCAAACATTTTGGCTAAACTTTTACCAATGATCGAAAAATGCTGGTTTAAAATCTCAGCAATATCAGAATAATTTGTGTGGAGTTTGTTTTCCGATGCAATTGCATTTATTTCCTTGTAACTCGATGGTAGCGTTTTCTTGATGGCCTTCCACATTTTATAATTATCATCTTTTGCATTTCAATAAGCTTACAATAGTATTCAGACTTTAGTAATTTTTCTTCACGATTTGCATAGTTTCTTAGTTTACGATACATTTTACAATGGTATGGAGAGTTTAACGAGTGGGCCTTTTTTCGGTGGAAATCACGATCACGTCTTACTTCAGTTAATTTATCAGAAACCCAAGGGGATCGATTACCTTTTCCACGCCTAGTTTTAATGGGTGCATGTTGATCTGCATGGTCGCTCCAAGGAGCTTGTGCGATATCATTCAAAAATGCTTCCTTCTTATAGTACTTAAATGAACGGTATTCAAATACTTTCGATGGTAATTTTTTGACGCCTCCTTTGATAACACAAAAGATGGGACTGTGATCACTTATACTCGAATTTAAAACATCACACTGAATTATTCTGTGGGTGTTGTTGACCAGAATTAAATCAATTGTACTGTTAAATGTTTCCGTAATGCGAGTAGGCTTGGACATAACCTGATTCAAATTGTACTTCGATGCAAATTCGTCAAGTCTTCGACGCATTGGGGTTTTCCTATTTGCAGAATAATCAACATTGAAATCTCCCAAAATTATTATCTCCATACACTCCAAATCAAATTCATCCAAAACATCTTCTAAAAGCGCAGTAAAATTATCTAAGTTCTGATCACCGGGTCTATACACGACGCTCACAATCATAGGCTTGCAAAACGATCTCTTGATTTCAATCCAAAGACATTCAATGTCATCATTAGTGAGGTCATGTTTCAACATAAACGGAATACAATCCCGCACGTAAATAAGAACACCACCACCACAAGTCTTATTGGGAACATTTCTGTCTTTACGTAGACACGAATAACCTTGTATATGAATCTCATCATCAGATACTTCAGATGTAAGCCATGTTTCTGACAAAGTCAAAATATCAAAGGAATATTTGTTAATTAGTTCTTTCACATCGTCAAGCTTATTTATAAGGCGGTTGACGTTCAAATGAGCGATTTTAAATCCTCGTAAAATACGAGTTTCAGGAATTTCGTTCACCCGGTTTCCATTATAAGAAGAATCTCCATTATTCGGTGCAAAATCTGTACTATCCGATGAAAATGGACAAATACACTTCATACAAACCCAGTTTGTGGCAGGCTCAACAAGATGGAAATATTCACTATTCTTCACGTTAATGCACTTGGCATGGTACCAATGGAGGCATTCTTCGCACTGCAAAGCTTTTTGATTGTTTCTGCATCCCTTGCTACAAACACTGACGTCTCCAGCGAGTAACAGTAGATAAAAGACGCATAACGAAGCATTCATCAGACGAAGTCCAGCCTGGCACTTCCTTGATGGCGAAATACCAGAAGCACGAACTCGAGAATGACGAGGCAAACCCGAATTTCGGCTTGGATAGTACATATAATTTATCTTCTTCGCTATAATAATAGAAGAGCCATCATTGCAAATATCTCTGTCTGATTTTAAGGTTGACATAAACAATACCAAGACGAGAAATCGGCACAATGACAGAGAGCTAAAACTAGCACACCCTGCCGCCATTTTGTATAATTACCTGCCTGATCAGGGCTGCGACCTAAAAATTATATCAATCATTCGAAAATAGCGCCTATTTTTAAACCATTTCACCTATTTTAACCTGATAACAACAATGCATCAAAAGATAATTTATAACAGGCGTTAGATATTTAATTAATAATATCTATTTTTATTTAAATTGTTATTTAAATATTATAATTTATCATAATTTTCCGTGCTGTTGCAAATTAGTAGATTACCAAGTTTTCGATTTGGAGTAAGGACAGTCCCATATGAATATTTACTGGTTGCGAATTTCCAGAAGATGGCCGTATTCTTTTATCATAACGTGTGGTATTAAAAAGATAATCCAACAGCTCGGAGCCTGTTTTCCCATTCACTGCAATTAATTAGAAGTGATAGGTTAAAAGGTCATAATTACTATCATTATAATTTTAATGATAATCTAAGTCACGGCTTTGACTGCGCACGAGATCTGAGTTGGGCTAAAATTAGTTCATTCATGGCATACTTGATTATATAATGTAATTTATTATAAGCTAAAATGTATTATATGGCATAATGCACAACATGACACTAGATAGTGCATTATATAAGATCATTATATGATTATGATATATTATTTGATATTTTTTGAAACAATTGACGATACCGAAAAAGTTGGCGGCTGTACATTTTACCACAATGCTTTGCGGCCTTAAATCTCCTGTAATAACAGCTAAACATTGTTAGCATGTAAACATGAATTAATTAAAATTAATTAATCAATTAAAATTAATTAATTAATTAAAATTAATTAATTAATTAATTAAAATTAATTAATTAATTAATTAAAATTAATTAATTAATTAAAATTAATTAATTAATTAATTAAAAATAACAATTTTGAAACTCTATCTTCTGTTATGTCTACAAGATTCAATGTTTACTGCGCGGAAGGAATTCTAGTTAAATGTACCAGATATTGGGGTCATGAAGTTTCATATCCCGAAATGACGTCACATAGACTATCGGTAGTAAAATTCGAAATTAAAATCAGCTGTTATTTCGAAAACAAAGCATTATCGTAAGAGTTTAGGGTTAGTATTGGGTGTAGGGTTAGGGTTAGGATTACGGTTATGTTGGGGTTAGGAAGGACTATGTTTTAAATTCGGGATATTTATATGAAACGTCGGCCAGATATTGTTTTAATTGTTTTAATAAAAGTTATTATATGGTACAAGCTACTTCCGGTAAAATTGCGTGCTCTGATTGGACTGAGACACGTCACGTGCCGGTCCGTTGTTTCCCGGTAATGGACCGATCCGGATTACGGATTTTGTCAGCCATTTTGTTTAGAAAGGAACAAACCGAACAACGATAGGAAACTTTGAAAATCAGCAAAAATTGAACGAATTTAGTAAATTAAGCACTACTGTAAATCATGTACGAGTCGGACGATGAACAATCTAAAAGAGAGTCTTAACTATCATGAAAAATAGAAGAACAAGAACAAGATTGAAAATAATGATTCTGTCATTCAAAACGTATGTACAGTATGTTGATTGTTGTTTAAAAAGCCATGCCACATAATAAACATCTTATTAACCTCGACCGCTTGGTCATTACGGGAAAATATCAGACCTCGGTCTATATTATGTACGAACCTCGCCCTAACCGCTCGGTCCTTACTGTCAAGACCTCGGTCTGATATTTTCCCGTAATGACCCAACCTCGTATCCAGGCTTTTCACACGCTCGGTGCACTCGCTGAGCGAAAACCGTGGTAGACCAACACGATCTCTTCCTTAAATTAAAGTGCACCTAACACCAAAATAGTTTTCATCGATATCAAATTTTGGTATGATTTCTAGCATTTCAGTGAAAAAAATTTTCAATTTAGGCAAATCGTTCAATTTTTATGGCCTTTTGAATTTAGCTTTTAATGGCCCGGCGCCGTCGTATTTTTTACAACCAGGAGCCTGGATCTAGCACGTTTTCTGACGTCACGCAATAAACTTTCGGCCTACATGCAAATTCACTATAAATATTCGGTTTATTGACATTGATATACTGCGTTCGTTTGCTGATTGTGAAAAGATGGTTAACAGTTGTGCAGCTGTCAATTGCATGAATAAATCGTGTCTAATTTCAGGTATAAGTCTTCACACTATTTCTTATCATAAAAAAATATTATGTTAGATTGCAGAATACCCGTCTATACTTTCTCGACTTCTGCTTGTTAATTATCAGCCTTGAGCATTGACCCAGTTTGAGCTGGATAATGGAGGTTTACCCGTGACTTTAATAAGACCATTTAAAAATATTCCGGTTTATTATCAGCGCCCGCATCAAATTTACGTCCCATACTGTTTCATGTCAATCTCTCGCTTTATCTCGGTGAAAACCGAACAACACAAACATGTGGTAAGAACATAATTTCTTTGCACGCTGGGAAAAGCGGAAAAGTCAAACGTTGAAAATAAATATTTCGACCACGATTAACCTAGCAAAGAAAAGAAAGAGAATCTGAGTTGACTTCGTGAAGGCAAAACGGGTCTTCTAACCTTCGAAGGCTTCGACTATATGTTCAGCTCACTTGACGCCTGAAGATTACGAGCGAAGGTTTTCCATTTTGTCTGCCCAAACGAAGGCAAATTATATCCGAAATTAAAGAGTGATGATCTCGGGATTTGTGTATACCAAACCATTCATGCGGTAGCGACGAAAGATACAAACGAACCAGTCGAAAAGTCAGAGGAATAGTCGATTAAAGACGAATGAATGGAATGGTGAGTCTGTTGACACAGCTTTTGTTTTCGATATTTTACCGACTACCTTGCGTGACGTCACAACATTTACTCGTTCCAAATTCCTCGTAGCCACGGAAGTGGTCCATCAAAAAGCGCCTTTTTATCAACTTTAAACTGCCATAAAAATCGGAGGATTTTAAGAAATTCATTTTTGTTTTTGCAGAAATACTAGAAATCATATCAAGATTTGATATCGCTAAAAAAACATTTTGGTGTTAGGTGCACTTTAACCATTATCCTTAATTCACAAATCGCTCTAAATTAAGGATGATGGTTAATTTAGAGGCGATCGTGAGAGTCGCGCATGCGTATGTTAGTCAATAACTACCCCACAAGCTTAGTATCTCTCACTTGTTTATAAGTTTAGCTAGCCAAGTAGGGGAGTGGATGCGTCGGGGGCTAGGAATGGAGAAATTTTTTTGAGATAATTAACGGGGGGTTAGGGTTAGGATATTTGTTGTGTTGGGGTTGGGTTCTAGCATTAGATATATTAACCATTATCCTTAATTCAGAGCGATTTGTAAATTAAGGATAATAGTTAATTTAAGGAAGAGACCGGGTCTAGTAAGCAGATCTCCATGATTCAGTTTTTCCTTATGATTGTCATTTTGGGGAATGCAATTGTTTGTACGCTACACAATGCTCGTGATTCGATGCTGAATGTTGCAAGACATCGTTTACATGCTTGTCAGTAAATCACATTTTATTAAGATGACAATTGTAGGAAAATCGTAGCGTGCCAGGGTCTGATCTCGGGGGCGACCAGGTATGGTAGAAGTGCTTCGAGGTATGTTTACACATTGCAATTAATTGTACCGAATTGTACATGGTAAGTCATGAGAGATATGAGGAAGAGAAAGGATTATGGTATCTTTATACTATGACAACTATACACCACTTTTTATTTTATACACCAATATATATATATATATATATATATATATATATATATATATAGAATAACTGGACACGGTTACACTTTCGACATTAGTTTATTGCATACAGTTCTGTTTCGTACAGGCGAACCTGCACTCATCAGTGCTAGACTAAATGTGACTTATAAAAACACCTACAGCACCACAAGCATCATATTACATCTTCCGTTACTGGCCTATCTTATAACATTATGAGATCACGCCTGTAATTAGAGACTTTGCGTGTTTAACTCGTGAAGACGTTCCTTAACAGAAATTTCGCTTTATGTCTACACTTACTAATTAGTTCGTTCCGTTTAGCCTACTTTTTCCTTAACCCCAAGACAGCAGAACCAACTCAAGAAAAATATGGATTTAACACGCAAAATTCACCGCCTGTAATTAGCGAGCTGAAAGAATTTGAAGAGTGTATGGCCAACTTGATTCAAGGTATCGAATTCGAAAACAAACCGAACGATTTCCAAAGTAAACTACTACAAGACTTAAAGACAACAAAACACGACAAGAAGTTAACGATTAAGGCCGACAAAACAACAAATTACTATAAGATGAATCCCGAAACTTATAACGAACTTGTAAGCAAAAATGTGACCAAGACTTACAAGAAGGCAAGCAAGAGCGAAGTAGAATCAGTCAACAGAGAGGCCAAGCGCATCGCAGAAAGCATAAACCTTAGCGACCGAATAGACAAGTTAGCGGAAAAAGAAGCCTTCATCACCCTAAAAGATCATAAACCCAACTTTGAAAATAACCCCACCTGCAGATTAATAAACCCAACCAAGTCAGAAATAGGATACGTTAGCAAAGTCATACTTAGTAAATTAGTGAGAAGCGTCGTTGAATCAACCGGGGTGAATTTATGGAAAAGCACGCGAGAGGTTCTCGAATGGTTCCGAAAATCACCCAACAAACAAGATAGCAACTTCATTAACTTCGATATCATCGACTTCTACCCGTCAATCACCGAGCGTCTCCTCCTGAAAGCAATCGACTTTGCAAAGCAATATACTGAAGTTAAAGAAAGCGACAAGGAAATCATCATCCATGCGAAACGCAGCCTAATTTTCAACGCGGAAGAACCCTGGAAGAAAAAAGACAACGATAGCGGATTTGACGTAACAATGGGCAGTTTCGACGGCGCGGAATCCTGTGAGCTCGTAGTATGCTATATGTTATCCCTCTTGCAATCGAAATACGGCAACTCTATAGGCCTCTACAGAGATGATGGCCTGGGAATATCCACAGGAACACCGCAAGAAACCGAGCGAATGAAGAAAGATATCTGTAAAACCTTCCAAGATAACGAACTAAGAATTACAATCGAAGCAAACAAGAAAGTGGTGAATTTCCTCGATGTAACCCTTAACTTGGACTCAGGCCTACATAAACCATATATGAAACCGAATAACACTCTCAAATACGTTAATACTAAGTCCAACCACCCACCAGCCGTCTTGAAGAACATCCCGATAGGAATCAACAAACGACTTTCAGAGATATCCTCCAACGAAGAAGTATTTAATAACGCAGCGCCTGCCTACCAGAAAGCCTTAGACGACAACGGATACAACTACAAACTAAACTACGAGAAACCTGATCAACCGAAAGCAAACAGAAAACGCAACATTATTTGGTATAACCCCCCTACGATCACAACGTCAAAACAAACATCGGCAAAGAATTTCTGAATACAATAGATAAATGTTTCCCAACTAATAATAAACTCCACAAGATTTTTAATCGGAATACCACAAAGATTTCGTACAGCTGCATGCCGAACGTGGGAGCCATAATCGAGGGAAACAACAAGAAACTGTTGCGGAACAGCGTAAACCCCGAGCTCGAGAGGAAATGCAACTGCCCGAAAGATGCAAAGTGCCCCCTGGACGGTGAATGTCTCTCCAAAGACATTGTCTACCGTGCAACAGTAACCTGCGGCAATGCAACTGAAACGTACGTTGGACTGACCGCAACCAGCTTCAAATCCAGATACGCAAACCATAAGGCCTCATTCAAAACGGAAACAAAACGAAACGCAACAGAACTGAGCAAACATATTTGGAATCTGAAAGACAAAAATTTGAACTACGCTATCAAATGGAACATTTTATGCCGTGCTCCCCACTATTCTAATATCACGAAACGATGTAATTTATGTATAGAAGAGAAGTTTTATATTTTATGCAAACCGGAGAGCGCAACTTTGAACAAACGGAACGAACTAATTAGTAAGTGTAGACATAAAGCGAAATTTCTGTTAAGGAACGTCTTCACGAGTTAAACACGCAAAGTCTCTAATTACAGGCGTGATCTCATAATGTTATAAGATAGGCCAGTAACGGAAGATGTAATATGATGCTTGTGGTGCTGTAGGTGTTTTTATAAGTCACATTTAGTCTAGCACTGATGAGTGCAGGTTCGCCTGTACGAAACAGAACTGTATGCAATAAACTAATGTCGAAAGTGTAACCGTGTCCAGTTATTCTATATATTTGCTCTACCGATGGTATCGAGCACTCTCGAAACACAAACACAAGCTCTCTATTTGATATATATATATATATATATATATATATATATATATATATATATATATATATATATATATATATATATATATATATATATATATATATATATATATATATATATATATATACGAAAGTATACAATGTGCCCTACCGGCTATCACCATATGGCTTTATGGTAACTGTGGACTTGGGACCCACTATGTACGGCTACACATTGTTGGATTGCATTGTGGATATATATATATATATAAATACCAAAATACCCTACCATCATGCACCACCACCGCATCCATACTTGACAAAGCACAGCTTCCAGCATACAAGAACACCAGCAAAGACGAAAGGAAAGCATTAAGTTACCTGAAAAAAGATTCCACGAGAATAATTATGAAAGCAGACAAAACGAACTGTTTCGTGGTGAAACACGATTACGACCAGAAATTAAAAAAATTATTAGAAGAAAAAAGCACGTACCTGAAAGTAAACAAAAAGTTATTTCAGAAGATTGAACGAGAAATGAACGCAAAACTCATGCAACTGAAAAAACAAGAAAAACTAGACGAAAAAACAATAAAACATCACAAACCAGGGAATACACTTCGCCCTATCATCATCTGCATTGGATCTGCACTCTACAACACTTCAAAATACCTAACCAACTTACTCTCACCAATCCAGAATCGCAACGGTTTTTCTGTCAAAAACTCAAAACAGTTCTCGAAAGAAATAACAAATACAATAATTGAAGAAGATGAATCGTATCTTTTGACGTGGTCTCCCTCTTTACTGCTATTCCAGTCAAGAAAGAATGGTATAGCTACATCCGCCGAAAATTAGAAAGAGATATGACTCTCTACAATGAGGAACAAACCTGAACATTCAAGACATTATCCCCTCCTAGACTTTGTTCTCTCTAACAACTACTTTATATATAACGATGATACCTACAAACGTATACAAGGATGTGCAATGCATGGGAAGCCCTGACCAAGGGCGGCGGAAGTGGGGGGCTAGGGGGGCTACAGCCCCCCCAATATTTCAGACGAGGGGGCTAAGCCCCCCCAATATTTTCAGAAAGAGCGTTAATTGCCAATGTCTTTTAAATATCCGTCCACCATTGGGCCAACCAACTCCAATTTAATCCCCACAACTTCTTCTAGAAACCCGTCCATTTTATCCAAACATTCGGAAAAACATCTCAAATTGAAACTTCGCTGCTTTAACTGTCCCTATTCAAAAGTGGACACACTCATGTTGGCAGCCATTGTAAAAGTTTGCTTCTCTTAGTTAATAGTTACTTGAAGTACTGTAATTAAATGCACGCACCGCTGACCGCTCACAATCTGCGCCCGCACAAGTGGGAGAAAATCGAGCAAATTGATTTTCTTTGTGAATTAGCCCCCCCAATATAAAACATCTTCCGCCGCCACTGGCCCTGACAGTGCAGTCATGGTAGGCACTTATGCATGGAGGAAATTGAAGAACGTGCCATCCACACTGCCACAGTTTAACCCAAAGTATGGAAAGTAACAATATGTTGACGACGGACACTGCATCATAAAAACGAACGCTGTTCCAGAATTTCACAACTCCATCGACCCGAACATATCTTTTACCATTGAGCATGGAAAGGTGTTAAACGAACGCGGTCAAGTTGACGTTGTCTTTTTAGACTTCGCGAAAGCTTTCGACTCAGTGCCACCATCAGCGGTTGCTCGGGAAAGCTGATTACTATGGTATTCGTGGTAACAGTTCCAGCTTTGGCTCAAAGATTTTCTCATCGATCGCTGTCAGCGTGTAGTCGTTGATGGTTCGTACTCAAACTGGTCTCCGGTTAAGTCTGGCGTACCGCAGGGAACTGTCCTCGGTGCCATCTTATTCCTCGTCTACATAAACGACCTGCCTGAGCTAATATCATCATCCATCAAACTATTCGCTGACGATACTGCAGTTATTTATAGGAAAATTGAAACGCCTGACGACCACCTTTTCCTCCAGAGAGACCTTAAACTTCTTGAAGCTTGTGCCTCTCACTGGCAGATGAAGTTTGCGCCAACCAAGTGCCACACCTTACGTAGCTGAAAAGGAATATATCTGACTTTGCGTATAACTTAATAGGTAATACCGCTATTGAAGGTGTGAGGTTCCATAAACACCTTGGGGTATACATATCGTGTACACTGAACTGGACTAAGCAATGCGAGGAAGTACGAAAGAAGTCAAATCGTGTGCTTGCTGTTTTACAGCGCAACATCCACTCCGCTTCACCAGAAGTCAAAGAACGCGCTATATATCAGGCTGACAGGCTCTCGTACGCCCCATCACTGAGTATGCTTGTACAGCTTGGAGTCCTTATACTGCAAAGGCAATAGTTGCAACTGTAGAATCGGTTCAAAGACGCGTGCGGCCAGATTCGTGTATAATGATTATCAGAGATATGCAGGAGCGAAGAACTGTAATAGGTCTAGACCTCTCACTTTTCTATAAGATACAGTATAGCTTAGTTATTTTACCTTTTCCTGGTGATATATTTCTTAATACATCTTGTACTAGAAAGTCGCATAACCTGACATATAAGCTTTTACCATTATTTGTTAATCCTTATAAGTATTTTTTTCCCCTCGCATGCATACCTCTATGGAACAGACTTCCGTCCGACGCTGTTAATGCTCAAACATTGTCTCTGTTTAAGGATAACGTATAGTAAATAATATTACGATATCTACTCCCTATATTTACACCAATTAATGTATGACCATCCATTGCCTTGATTAGCTTGCTATTGGCAAATATATTGATTAAAGATAAAGATTAAAAAACAACGGAACACTAGCATTTCTTGACACACTGACTTCGCGACAAAATGGTAAAATTTCCATCAACATCTACAGAAAGCCGAACTATACTGACCGATACTTAGATTTCAATTCACACCACGATAAGACACACAAGACAAGCACAGCACGAGCACTGATTCATATAGAGCAATGACGCTACCGAATGCAGAAGAAGGCACAATTCAAGAACTCGACTATACGTAAGCAATGCCCTTACATGCAATGGGTACCCCACCAAATTCATTTATACAATCAAAAACACTATCCATTCTCCTCTACTTCCACGACGCCATCACCAGAAGAGTTAGTCGGGATGTTCTTCAAACTTGTCGAATCACCCAGTCCACACGGGCATGCTGTTCTCCCATACATCAAAGGACTAACCGAAAATCTACAATGGACTCTACGTAAACCAGTTGCGTAACTACTACATTGCAAATCATTCATGGAAACACGGACATAAAATAAATTTGAAAACAGTCGTATAATTTACAAAGGGAATTATCGCATCAGAAAATCTTTTGAATCTTGGCATACCGCTATTAGCTACTGAAAATGCTGACAATAACGCCAAATCACTACATTCTTACGAACAAACACCGCAATTAATTTATGCATATATTACTAGCTGTCATTTTCTATTTCCATTTTAAATTATTCATAGTTATGTATATATATTGTAACCACACTTTATTTTGAAGCATTATATGAAGCTTCTTCCCGCTGAAGACCACAGACTGGTGGCCGAAAGCTCGAAATAAAATATACTTGATCAGAGAACGCTGTTTCATTATTGATATATATATACCTCAAAATGATATAAAAGCCGCAACTGTCAGTTTCACGCAAGATCGCCTTGCGTGAAACTGACAGTTGCGGCTTTTATCATTTTGAGGTAAGACCATGTTTCACTATATATTCGCTCTACCTTTAATTATGGTATTGAGCACTTTCGACGTTCCGTGAACAACATCACATTCGTTTTAGTATATATATATATTTCAACATGTAGTTTGATCGAGTGAAATGCCAAATATTACCTATAATAACCCAGAATCTTATCCCGGCATTACCACCATATATACAGAACTCGTGACTAGGCTCTCGGCAACGGCTTCCGTAGCTCAGTGGTCAGAGCACTGCACTAGCAATCGCAGGGTCGCGGATTCAATTCCTACCGGAAGGCCGCTAAGTTGCATTTTTCGCAACTGGTCCCGGTTTGGTCTTAAAATGTATGTATTCCAACACTCGAAATTTTCCTTCACCATAAATCCTTTCAACATGTAGTTTGATCGAGTGAAATGCCAAATATTACCTATAATAACCCAGAATCTTATCCCGGCATTACCACCATATATACAGAACTCGTGACTATAGGCTCTCGGCAACGGCTTCCGTAGCTCAGTGGTCAGAGCACTGCACTAGCAATCGCAGGGTCGCGGTTCAATTCCTACCGGAAGGCCGCTAAGTTGCATTTTTCGCAACTGGTCCCGGTTTGGTCTTAAAATGTATGTATTCCAACACTCGAAATTTTCCTTCACCATAAATCCTTTCAACATGTAGTTTGATCGAGTGAAATGCCAAATATTACCTATAACTAGAAGTTACTATCGCAAGGGGAAGTGCTGCCTCGAAAGTCATGGGAAGCCTAATTTTTGATAAAATTTCAAAAATGAATCCACTGTAGTTTTTATGTACACATTTCTATCAATTATTTTAAATATTTTAAATACAGCAGACTTAAATTACAAATTATTATCACTTATCTGAATATAATTGGCAAGGCTTTTGACTGCATACACAGTATACATTATGACTACAGTATGTAGTTGGTGATTGGTAAACAAATTTCTGATAAATCACTGCCACTATAAATCATGCTTCTTACTGTGGCAAAGCTCTCAGTGGAATCGCAAGTGTGTGATATGTTATGACAAAGCAAGCGCTAAACATATAGGCGCTGACTAAATAAATACCAGAAATGGTATGTAACAGATGTTTACAATATTGTTGCACCATTATTTATATCGTTTATTAATTTTATTGTTGAGAATGCGATACTTTCAAGATCTTTGTGATGTATTAGTTCATTGCACATGTCGACGACTCCATATTATACTTGTCGTTTGGGAATACACCACAGTCAACTGCAACCACTGTATTTTATTTTCCCAAATAACTTGTAATATTGTATTTATTGCATACCAAATATTATGGTTATCCATGGCACACAAATAATTCCCATTGTGCACTGAATTTTCACAAAATGGACAAACCCACTGAATTTTCACAAAGTTGAGGTAAACAATTTCTTGAAGACAGTTCGATGTACAGTTTATTACATATACAGTTGGGCAGATCAATATTGTTTTGTTCCTCAACGGGCGATATATTTGTGTCGATCACTGATCGACATTCGACAGGACAAGTTGTCTTCTAAACCAACGGCAACAAACAACGGTTGGTAAGTTGTTCAACGACAGAAATCCCTGACGAGGAATGAGATCATGGTTAAAAGCATTCAAGTACATGTTGTCTCCTTGTACTAAGATATTGTCGATGGTTGTCAAGTTCCACTTCGTAACTGGAAGCCCAATATTAGCTTGTGCTGTTAACAGCGCTGATAAATTCATGAAAGAGCACTGCTTTTCTCGAGACTGGCCACTGAAACCTTCATGGCCTTGATGAATACTTCCACGAGAAAGTAAAGACAAAATAAAGACATAAACAACGTGAATTTCCTGTGAAGGAATTGTCGAGAACTTCGAGAAGAAAACAAACAGCTGGCAGCGTGGTAGCGGAACATGCGCACTTGAGTCACTTTCGAGCACATATAGATGACGTATGCCGACACACAAACAAACGCAAAATTTAACAAATCGAGATCTGGTCAGCTATACATAGCTCGGTAAAAGGACTGGGTACGAGACACAGCAACCCAAGTCAAGATTAGTGTGCTGCCTACGGCAGCAATAACCCAGAATCTTATCCCGGCATTACCACCATATATACAGAACTGGTGACTAGGCTCTCGGCAACGGCTTCCGTAGCTCAGTGGTCAGAGCACTGCACTAGCAATCGCAGGGTCGCGGGTTCAATTCCTACCGGAAGGCCGCTAAGTTGCATTTTTCGCAACTGGTCCCGGTTTGGTCTTAAAATGTATGTATTCCAACACTCGAAATTTTCCTTCACCATAAATCCTTCCAACATGTAGTTTGATCGAGTGAAATGCCAAATATTACCTATAATAACCCAGAATCTTATCCCGGCATTACCACCATATATACAGAACTCGTGACTAGGCTCTCGGCAACGGCTTCCGTAGCTCAGTGGTCAGAGCACTGCACTAGCAATCGCAGGGTCGCGGGTTCAATTCCTACCGGAAGGCCGCTAAGTTGCATTTTTCGCAACTGGTCCCGGTTTGGTCTTAAAATGTATGTATTCCAACACTCGAAATTTTCCTTCACCATAAATCCTTTCAACATGTAGTTTGATCGAGTGAAATGCCAAATATTACCTATTATATATATATATATATATATATATATATATATATATATATATATATATATATATATATATATATATATATATATATATATATATATATATATATATATATATATATATATATATATATATATATAATAGGTAATATTTGGCATTTCACTCGATCAAACTACATGTTGAAAGGATTTATGGTGAAGGAAAATTTCGAGTGTTGGAATACATACATTTTAAGACCAAACCGGGAGCAGTTGCGAAAAATGCAACTTAGCGGCCTTCCGGCTGGAATTGAACCCGCGACCCTGCGATTGCTAGTGCAGTGCTCTGACCACTGAGCTACGGAAGCCGTTGCCGAGAGCCTAGTCACGAGTTCTGTATATATGGTGGTAATGCCGGGATAAGATAATGGGTATAAGAATCTTATCCCGGCATTACCACCATATATACAGAACTCGTGACTAGGCTCTCGGCAACGGCTTCCGTAGCTCAGTGGTCAGAGCACTGTACTAGCAATGGCAGGGTCGCGGGTTCAATTCCAGCCGGAAGGCCGCTATAAGTTGCATTTTTCGCAACTGGTCCCGGTTTGGTCTTAGAATGTATGTATTCCAACACTCGAAATTTTCCTTCACCATAAATCCTTTCAACATGTAGTTTGATCGAGTGAAATGCCAAATATTACCTATAGTATACCACTATACCCAGAATCTTATCCCGGCATTACCACCATATATACAGAACTCGTGACTAGGCTCTCGGCAACGGCTTCCGTAGCTCAGTGGTCAGAGCACTGCACTATATATATATATATATAACTACAGACGGTATATATATATATTTATTATATACACAAGCTCTGGATATGAGCTATTCTGCAATCTGATTGGTTCCTCTACTAGTAGGCTATCAGCTCATATCCTACTAGTAGAGAAATCTAGCAAAATGGCTGCCAGATTTGCAGAATTAAACGAAGAAGAAATTCAAGTTTTACTGGGAAATAGTACACCAAAATGCACACAGAAAGCAACCAAATTCGGAATGAAAGTATTTGACAGTAGATAGAACAACTAGATTTTACGAAAAGCTCTCCAAATTTCATATTTTTAGAAAAACAGCGACGTTTAAAGTGGCGTTGCTAGAAATATTTTTGGCCTTCAAAAAATTAAATTTTAGCGTTTCTACTTGGTTTACGAATGAATGGTTTACGAGTTCAAAGAAATTTGACAAGTACATAACAGAAATGTCCAAAACAAAGTTAAATTCTTGCTTAATAAAGCAATTTCACATTTCTGCTAAGGCAGAAAGATGGCTTGTAAATAAAAATAACAATGAAGTTCATTAGAGCTGCCATTTAGATTTCTCAAAAAACGTCAAACAAAGGTTTTAGCATAATTGGTGACCCTATCTTTGCTGAAGCTAACCATATTCTAGAAGCTTTCGTCAAAGACTTGAGAAAGTCTGGCAAGATAGCTGGAGTAGTCAACAAAAAACCCATTGGCGGCCTCGGCAACACCGAAGATGAGTCCTACGGCAAAATCTTCCGTATTCGAGACTCAAGCATCCGCCCTGTCGAAACGATCCAAAAATACTTGAAGCATCTAAATCATGCCTGTGAAAGTCTAGTGAAAGTCTCTTTCAGCGTCCAAATGATTCAAAATGCAATAAGTTTGATGTCAACATGAACGGGGTTCAGTATTCAAACATGGCAGTCGGCGAAGCTCCACGACAAAAAGTACAGTGTTCAACTTTCACCATTTACAACTGACTTTGCTGAACTGTTTTTTGATCGGTAAAGTGGTTTTGCAGAGCGAAACTTTCTTCGTTCAAACTGTTTATAATATGAATGCCTTCCATGAGTGATTGATCGGCGTTTCACTTTCACGTGACAAATTTAATTATTCATATTTTGTCTTCATTACGCATGACGGATGTTGAGAGAAAATTTAAAAATCTATTCAATTACTTGTATAATATAAACTTGCAATTTTATGTTGTTCATATCCAGAGCTTGTGTATATAATAAAACAGTTATTCCACTCACTCTCGTCGTATATGGCTGATAGCCGACTCGGCTAGCGCCTCGTCGGCTATCAGCTCATATACGACTCGAGTTCGTGGAATAACTGTTAAATATATATATATATATATATATATATATATATTCTTTTACAGAAGATTCTTTTACAGATGAAACAAGTTGTAGCAGACCAGTTTTGAGGTAAGCGAAAATCTATATATATATATATATATATATATATATATATATATATATATATATATATATATATATATATATATATATATATATATATATATATATATAACTACAGACGGTATATATATATATATAATATATATATATATATATATATATATATATATATATATATATATATATATATATATATATATATATATATATATATATATATATATATATATATATATATATATAAATAATCGTAATATTAGGATAATTATCAAACCCAGCATATTATTTTGACAAAAACTATTGTATTAAGTAAAATCCGAGTGAAATCATAATATTTATTAAAGTTCTAACGTTTCGTAAATCCACCTATATATTTAGGCTTTCTGCACTGATGTAGATGATGTTTGAAGATGTTGTGTTAAAGAGTGAGTGTCAGGGTAGTGCTTTGCGCGCTTGTTTTCTTCTTGGCGGCCATTTTATGGGACGCCTATTTCAGTTCACAAACGAATCCATCGATATTTGATCAATCCTTCTTATAAGTGATCCATTTTCAAGTTTTCTAAGAAGTAAGTATACCTGAGTGATCAGTTATTGTGATATTTTTCGTAAAATTGATCATTTACTATAGTAATCTTTTCGATACATAGAAGCTGCTGCGATCGCTTCGCCTCCGAAGCGTGGAAGACCAGGTTATGCTGCTGAAACAGCGCGAATAAGTTTGCGAATGGAAGTGTTTGATGAGTGACTAGTAAATAAATATATTTTGTTTCTTCTGATGTTTTGTTCATTTGAATTTGCAAAGATTCAGGAACTAAAGCCATCCGGGCCAGCTTGTTCGTCAGAAACGGCATTGCGCGCGGCCCGCAGTGGTTCATAAACAAGCGAACCGCAACTGTTCAAATCGTCTTGAACATAAACTTCATAACGCCCCGAAGTCAGGATCGGACTCCAATTTCAACATTTCCAAATAAATCTAGAGTTCACATGCAAATTATAGTTCTAACGATGTGATGCACTGCAATCAATTCGTATGAAAACAAAAACACAAGCGCGCAAAGCACTTCCCTGACACTTACTCTTTAACAACGAAACGTTAGAACTTTAATAATATTATGATTTTACTCGCGTTTTAGTCAATATAAATGTTTTTGTCAAAATATTATGCTGGGCCTAGATTTTATTATTTTTTTCCTGTGTGCGCATATATATATATATATAGAAAGGATTTATGGTGAAGGAAAATTTCGAGTGTTGGAATACATACATTTTAAGACCAAACCGGGAGCAGTTGCGAAAAATGCAACTTAGCGGCCTTCCGGCTGGAATTGAACCCGCGACCCTGCGATTGCTAGTGCAGTGCTCTGACCACTGAGCTACGGAAGCCGTTGCCGAGAGCCTAGTCACGAGTTCTGTATATATATGGTGGTAATGCCGGGATAAGATTCTGGTTATATTATAGGTAATATTTGGCATTTCACTCGATCAAACTACATGTTGAAAGGATTTATGGTGGATTTATATATATATATATATATATATATATATATATATATATATATATATATATATATATATATATATATATATATATATATATATATATATATATATATATATATATATATATATATATATATATAACACAAGATGAGAAACACAAGTTACTTCATCGAAATTTTATTTACTACAGAACTGTTTCGTATGGCAAGTGTTAAGCTTGCCACACTCATCAGGTAAATGATATAATATTTTGACAGCGCAACGGAATATATACAATAGATGCATAATTAATTTGATCATGTTACATGTAGTGGTGAGATTGTTATCGTAGTAGGAATTTCTTCCGGTGTCGGCATGTGGATACGAGTTCGTTCCGTTTGTTGAGAGAGCTTTGTTCGGGGTGGCATATGATGATAAATTTATGGATTTATGGTGAAGGAATATTTCGAGTGTTGGAATACATACATTTTAAGACCAAACCCAACGTTTCTCTGATATTTATGAAATTTATGTGAGTTTGATATGGTTGAATTGATAAGTCATACAAAGGAACTATAAATATAATATGTACATGCCAGATAAGAATATAAATATTACGTTCCTACCTAGAGGCGGACCAATCAACATGACAGCGATGAAGGCCAGCACGGCATCATTTAGTGGCACCATTATGCTATAAGTATACCACAAATGTATACGAAGGAAAGTACTTTTAATCTTGTCGAAAGTAGCGAGTGAATGTACAGTTACATTTCCAATCCTTGTCTTCCTGCGGAATTACGAGTGAGTAACCGCATGTAGCAGGTTATATTAGTACTTGCAGTACACAATTCCATTGTTGCTATGCAGCACTCAATAATCGCCGAGTTGTTACGGGACAAAGTAAGTATGAGTTCCTAGTATGAGAATAATTGTTACGAGTTGTTGCATCTACACAATGATAATAGTTAATGATAAACTTGAAGGGATATGTAAGGTTTGTCATGTGCCCCATGTGCAGAATTGTATCACACTTCAGAATCGTTCGCTGTTTAAAAATTTATCGCACCTCAGTTTCTTCGCTGTTTAAAAATTTATCGCGGTATAGAGCCAAGCTGCAGGCGATTATCAATGTAACTAATTGGCACTTAGTCTATAATGTTTAATAACATTATATGTCCATATTACAAATCAAATAATTCTTCATGCTGATAATATGCATACATGAATGAGTTCTTAAATTTAAATAAATCTACATTTATTAAATATAGAAATCTAATAAATAGATTTAATATATAAATAGATTTATTATAGAATGATGATCCCTTGCACGGCGTCGAAGGCAAAGTAATAATCATACCGCGATAGGGATCAATCTCTCATCAAAAGTTTATATATATTTATATATATTATATAAAGATTATTTATGTAGATTGTACTATTACGCTCCTTCACTTCGGTGTTGTTGAGCACTCTGTTAAGTTGGACTTTGGCCCTATACCGCTTCACGCTCTCTGGATGAGCGCTTGACTGCTATTGTCCCACAAGCGGTTGTCACCGGCAATCGCTTGGGTACAATCTAGATATAACTTGAGAACTATTTATACCGAGCTACATTGATGAGCTGTGGAACAGCGAAACACATGTCTGCAGACGGGAAATATTATCAACTGGGATATTCAATGTAGCACTAATTCTCTCAAAATTTAAGCAGAATTGGATGAAAATCCGTTATAAAGGCCGAAATAGACAACAAATATTTTGACCTTGCGAAAATGTCATAAAATTGCATTTTAAGCCATTAATCGTTATGTTCGATTTTAGGTTGGGTCGGGCTGGCTGATTGCCGAATAATTTCTAAGTAATAAACCGTTTTTTACGAATGGTATGCACATTCTCGTAATAAAAGAGACACGTACGTTATGTATTTAGACTCCGTAATTCCAAAACTGTTTTCAGAATTGAAATCGAGTAAATATTGGCCGAGATAGCGTTCAAAATCTACATGCGACGAACCGGCTTTTAAGGATTTGTTATCGACAGACGCGGTCTGGACACTGGGCACCATGTATGGGGAAAAGAAACTCTAGCGGATATTATTGCAAAGGCAGCACTTTCTCCTCAATTATTTTTAAGACCCTGAGTGGAGGTCCGACGTTTCTTGCTCATAATGTCGTAAGGTTGGCAAGATAAAAATTTCACTTTCCCATACTTATGACATCACATGCATATCGAAAATAATTCCAAGATGGCGGACAGCACGCTGTCTTTCGTCAAATTATTTCGAAAACCAAAAAAAGATAAGGGAAAATGGTAAAAGGTCTTGTTATACCATTTCACGAGTTCTTTCAAATGAGACAATGAAAGTTCATTTATATTGCCATATCCCTTTAAAGCGTCTTTATAATAACTGTTCAGTTTGTTTTTAAAACCGAAGAATGTCTGATCTTCTAGTGTTAGATCACGTGGCAAAATGTTCCACAGTTTAGCTATTCTTACGAAATAGCTGGTTTGATAAGTCGTAGTTCTGCATTTCCTCACGATTAACTGTCTCCCTCTACCTGTACTACTGCGTGTACATTTTGCTGCAACGTAAAAAGCTGGACAGACGCCGGAAGGGAAGGACACCAAACCGTTGACGATTTTAAACAAGAAAAGCAGATCAGATCGTACAGTTCAAGCCAATAGGATACAGGTAAAATATCTAAAGACAATAGTCTTCCCTGGTAAGGTATCACTGAAAGGTATAATTAAGGTCCAAGATGAATTTAGTTGCACGTCGTTGAATCTTCTCTATCTCTTGGTCAACATTTTGCGGAGCCCACAATTGACTTACGTTGGAGAAGTGGGATATTACAAGTGTAAGGTAGAGGATGCGTCTTGTTTCAGGGCGTCGAAATGCTAGGGTACAGCGTCTCAGAAGTCCCAACATTTTATTCGCTTTTTTGCTGATGTTATATGCGTGGTCACTGCAATCCAATTTTGATGTCACATCTATTCCAAAATCTTTGATTTTATTGACCAAAGTCAACTCCGATTCATTGATTTGATAAGGGTATTCAACTCTGTTTATCTTGCGAGAGATACGTAAAACCGAGCATTTAGATTCATTAAAATCCAGCTGACAATTTTGTGTTGCACGACTTACCGAGTTTATTTCAGATTGGAAAGAAATCGCGTAAATTGTTAATCTGGTAAACTTAAAACTGTTACTCATGGTAAACTGGGTTTGTCGCAAATAATCAAAGTAAAGACAAGAGATTCTGGTGTTCTGGACTTGTGTCTTGTCAACAAACCAAAACTGTTTCAGAAACCTAGACAACTACCAAAAATAGGCAGTAGTGACCATTATGCAATCATAATTGAAACTGTTGTAAATATCAGGAGAAAGTTAACTATGCATCAGCCTAATTACAAACGAGAGACGAAAGAGAGTAACATTAGGGATTTCGGACAGTGGATCACAGTTATATGAATTGGAATGATGTGCTCGAACTTGAGGATTGCGAGGAGAAGTATACTGTTTTTATGAGGACCCTCTCCAATGCCATCTAGACCTTTTTCTCGCTAAAGCGATGTAAAATCTCCAGTAAGGATAAGCCTTGGGTTACATTAAAGCTGAAGATACTAGTATCTCGTAGACAGTCCGCCTTCTGTAAATATGGAAAATCCTCGTGTGAATATGGTCAACTAAGAAATATGGTTCAACGAGAAATTGAAAGGTGCAAATCCGTGTATTATCGTAATAGAATCAATTGCTTTAAAGACAATAACGTAGCAAAATGGTGGAAAGAAACTGAAAGGTTAGGCTGTACTAGTAACAATAATGAATGGTTCCATCAATTGTTGTGTGATGAAATACCCACGGTGTCTCAACTTACTGAACATGTTAATGACTTTTTTATAAATCTGACCTCGGAATTTCAACCATTAAATAACATCACTAACAACTGTATTGATGTCCCGAATGAATTTTTGATTACTGAAGGAGAGTGCTATAGAGATTTGAAATCTGTAAAGTGCTCAAAGTCTCCTCCCAGCGGGCAAAAAGACGTCGATTCAACGTTGAAACGACGTCGCTCTTCGACGTCGATTCGACGTTGAAAAAAGGTTGAAAACGCAAATTGGATCGACGTTGTTTTCACGACGTCAAAACAACGTCGTTGAACGACGTGAAATCGACGTCGATTCAACGTCAATTCGACGTCGATTCAACGTCAATTTCGCGACGTTGAAACGACGTCGCTCTTCGACGTCGATTTGACGTTGAAAAAAGGTTGAAAACGCAAATTGGATCGACGTTGTTTTCACGACGTTGAAACAACGTCGTTGAACGACGTGAAATCGACGTCGATTCAACGTGAATTTCAGTTATTGTAGTCACAAAAAGGTTCAAAACCGTCCGTTTTTCGGAGTGAATATTACCCCCGTTTTTTTGAGAAAACCTAACCCATGACTTAACTACCATCCCTATAGGTGTTTAGGAGTGAGATTCCCACTTTCGGAAATTTTCGGAAGACCAACCGGTGTAACCCCCCATCTTAAATATGTAGTAATATTTATGGTATATAATGAATTAGCAAAGGCACTTACGAACTGTGATGGCTATTATATTCGTTTTTTTTTAACCGGCTAAGTTTTAATATTATATAATATTGTATATTACTTAACTTATAACCTAAGGTTCCGCGACTAACCCGCTGCTCTAACCCACCCATCTTAAATATGTAGTAATATTTATGGTATATAATGAATTAGCAAAGGCACTTACGAACTGTGATGGCTATTATTTTCGTTTTCAAATTTTTAACCGGCTAAGTTTTAATATTATATAATATTGTATATTACTTGTAATCAATTTTAAACAATCTGATTTCGAAGATTTACAAATTTGTTGAGCATGCAGACTTCATTATTACAAGTTAAGAACAGAACAAAACTTTTCTCAACTAGACATAAAATATATGTTTAATAACTTGGACAGCACTCGACGATTCACAAAGAAAGTAAAAAAGGCAATAATACGATTTACAAAAAAGGTAAAAAAGCCAATAAGTACGGCATTCAGACTTAAAAGCGGCGGCTATAGTCGACAGCAGCATGAACCTAAACCTTAGGCCAAAAATTCTTGTTGACAGGAAGACAGGTTTCTTCAAAAACAAATGGGTCTTGAAGCATAGTCCTTGTGAATCCTTGTCCCTGATCGCCGACAAAGTCTTCGAACCGAAGGATACTTCAAATCCAACTACAGTTACAGTATAGTCTGCAGGTACCCTGAATATCGTTTCCGTCATTACTGGCTTTTTTCCTGTAGCTGCATGATATAAAGTAGGTTGCTTTTATACATACAAAACTAGAAATACGTTATACGCAACACCCCTCGCCCGCTTACTATTTGAAACTTTTATAGCATAGTTGCTAATTTACTACTATAATACAGTACTGCAGTTATGCGCTTTGTCCTAGTGATGTCATCAGCGTTCAATAATTTTTGTTTTGGACACCTCCGTTCAATAATTCACAGTATTCGACAGAATTGGGGAACAGTGTTGAGATGAACTGGTACTTTGTGTTAGGTATGCAAAATGTAGCAACATTTCATTGGTCTGCAGATTACACCAGTCACAAGGGCCCCTTGCAAGGTCCAGGCTATTTTGCCCCCCTTCTCACCGACCTTGTGATTCATGAAATAATCAACCCAGTAGTTAGTATAAAAAGACACCAAAGACTGTTAAAGAATGAAGGAAGAAAGTGCATTCTCTTTATCATTGAAATGTCTAGGGGTGCATATAGTGCAAATGTATAGGCATCAGTTTGGTTTTAATACAGTATTAGGGATTCTATCCCGATTGTTGGTGAGGATAGATGCTCTTGAGGTCTCAATGCAGGGCAGAGAAACTGACCTTTCCTAAGTCTGGACATGAAACTGATCGGTTAATAGAAACCCTAGGATTGGTACCATGTTAGTTAAGAAATGTCTTGAAGGCATTTTACCACCATTTCTAAAGAACTATTTTAATCTCAATGAATTTGTTCATTGCATGCATGTAAGAGCATTATCTAATATCTATTGCCTTAATTGACAATATTACATTTGTAGGATTTATACAACTTTCAAGTTATAATTAGTTTTTGTAACATATTGTACATATATATGAATATGTGTAATAAATTTATATTTGTAATAAATAATAATTGTAATTTGTTAGGAAACAGGACCCCGTCAATAGTAAATACCAGTGTTAGCATTGAACAGGCTATCCTGTATTTCTAGTTAGTATTATTAATAGTGCCTAAAATTTTCCCAACCCATATAGTACAACTCTCTTAACTGACAGTTAAGTATTTCAAAATTTGTCTAAAGATTTCTGAACAATCACAATTGTCAATGCAGACTATATACAAGTTACAACTAACAAACAATAACAGGACATGGTTGTTTTATTGAAGATAAAATATTGTTCAGCGTATTGTACATTGTAGGCAGAAATACAGATCTTTTTAATTGTTGGTGCACTGCCAAAATAGTGTGTAACAGGTCTCAGACATTCAACGTTTCGAGCGAAAGCCCTTCGTACGATTATAAACGATAAAGTAGTGTCTAGTGAAGGCAGTGGCTATTCGTACGGTAGCAGTATTAAAGGCGGTAGTCTTTTATAATTCAACGAAATGCTAATCCTAATAACCTAACCAAATTACCAACCCTAACCAAAAAACTATGTTTATCGAACTCCTTGTTTATCTCCTATCTAATATACAAATATATAGACACTTAAAAGTTAAAATAAAAGGGCCTTCGCTCAACACAGACTCACAGTGTACTACCCTTGAATACTGAGAATACTAATTTATTTACCTGCATTCGTGTCCGAACAAAGTACCATAGGCATAGATGAATATTACAAAATAAAACTTGCTTGTCCGTCAACTACATTCCACAGTTTCGGCATTTTCGTCGCCTTTGGCTTTGTTTGATTTCAACCTTCTTGTTTCCCTTCTCTTCGCGAGCCGAACTTCGCGTTGTTCTGGAGTTTCTTCTCGCGATTTTCGACGCCTTTGTTCACAATCTTTCGACCTTGTTGATGTATTCTTACCTGTTGTTGGTTTCGTTTTCCCGCGGGCAATATCGGATAGTCTTACTTCATGTCCACTTTCGTTCTCCTCTGCTCGTCGGACCTTACTTCATGTCCACTTTCGTTCTCCTCTGCTCGTGCAGCTTCAACCTGCCATTCGTTGTTTAAATCACTCATTTCACTTTTTTCCAGTTTCCAATACTGTTTAAAAATTTTAAACAGTATTCACAAACAGTATTAAAAGTCGCTTCTGAAAAATATTTTTAAAAACGATAACACAAAATGTTCCCGGCTCACGACCTTAGATAAATATCCTTGTAGATCCATAAATATCCTTGTTTAGCTATTTTCTTCCCCGTGAGATCCGATCCTCGTCATCAAACCAAAAAACGTACGGTTGATGGATACCGATATATATACACGGGACAAACTTTTTCTGAAACTATTGACAGACCAGACGACCGGACATTGTACACGACCGGACATTGAACCACCCCGTCAAGATTATCACCCTCGCCCCAGCGCCTTCGGCGCTGGACGGCGCTTCGCGCCGTCCGGGCGAGGGGATAAAGTAAGAAACTATAGCATTTTGACTCGTCTGGGACTATTTTTTTGATGGACAATATGATGTCGTAACGAAAATATTTTATCACTAATTATATAAGTAACTTGCTTGGCCAATGCTTGGTCGTTAAGTGAGGAGAGATTCGACGATACAATATCGACGTCAATTCAACGTTGAAACAACGTCTGTTTCCGACGTCGATAACACGTCGAAAAGCAGACGCCGAAACAACGTCGATGTTTAGTCGTGATTTAATGACTCGATATCGACGTCGATTCAACGTCGAAACAACGTCTGTTTCCGACGTCGATAAAACGTCGAAAAGCAGACGTCGAAACAACGTCGATGTTTGGTCGTGAAGCGACGTGATTTAACGACTCGATATCGACGTCGATTCAACGTCGAACTAACAACGTCTGTTTCCGACGTCGATAACACGTCGAAAAGCAGACGTCGAAACAACGTCGATGTTTGGTCATGATGCGACGTGATTTAATGACTCGATATCGACGTCGATTCAACGTCGAAACAACGTCTGTTTCCGACGTCGATAAAACGTCGAAAAGCAGACGTCGAAACAACGTCGATGTTTGGTCGTGAAGCGACGTGATTTAACGACTCGATATCGACGTCGACTCAACGTCGAAACAACGTCTGTTTCCGACGTCGATTCGTGAACCGACGTGAAATTCAACGACTCGATATAGACGTCGATACAACGTCGAAACAACGTCTGTTTCCGACGTCGAAAACACGTCGACAAAGCGACGTTGTTTCGACGTCGATATGTGGTTGATTGACGTCGCGACCCGATTTCGACCAAAAATCGACGTCGAAACAACGTCGTGTGCCCGCTGGGCTGGCCCTGATTTTGTCCCAAACAGAATACTAAAAGAGTTCGCTTTGGAGCTGGCCCCGTCGTGACAAACATTTATAATACCTCAATGCTCCAATGTGTAATACCTGCACTCCCGCTGAAAAGGCCTATTGTTTCTCCTATCCCGAAGTGTACTCCACCAAAAACCATCGAAGACGATCTTCGTCCTATATCACTATCTACCCAGATATCCAAGATAATGGAAGGTTTTACGTTGAAACCGTTGCTTCGACAAATAACTAGTAAACTGGATCCCTTCCAATTTGCCACGAAAGGTCGTTCAACTACTCAAGCACTCGTATATATACTGCATAACATCTTGGAAGTGATCGACAAGGGAAACTGTTCTGTAAGAGCCTTCTTTGCTGACTTCAGTAAGGGTTTCGATTTGGTAGACCACAATGTGTTGTATTCTGAACTAGTTGCGCTCGATATCCACCCAGCTATTGCGAGGTGGATTAGATCCTTTTTAACAAAATGATCTCAATGTGTTAGGATAAATAATACACTTTCGGACTATAAAGTTCTTAATGGGGGAATCCCGCAAGGCACCAAGTTGGGCCCTATTCTATTTGCAATTTTGGCTATTCACTTGTTGACGACTGGAATTTTAGAGTCAAGTATGTCGCTGATCTATCTACTATTGAAATAATCCCTCGCTGTTCACCCAGTGTACGGCCCTATATAGTAAATGACATACACCATTTTACTAGTATGAGTGGTATGAGGCTTAATCCTAAACAAATGCAAATAAATTTTCATAAATAGCTTACAATATCGATTTATTTACCTATCCAAAGCCTATTCATTGGCGATTGTATTGTCGAGTCTGTAGAGTCGTTTAAACTTCTTGGTGTATATCTTACGACCTTACTTGGAATACCCATTGTGATTATAATCAAGAAAGCTTTGAAGCGACTTTATATTATTCGACATTTGAAGAGAGCGGGTTATAACAAGGAAGAACTTGTAACTTTATACTGTTGTTTAGTAAGATAGATTTTAGAATATGCAGTTCCTGTTTGGGCTGCTCTTCCATCTTATTTATGTGAAAATATCGAATCTATACAAAGAAGAGCAATGCGTATAATATTTTCTGGTATACCATCATATAGTTCATCTCTTGAGTCGGCCAATTTGGATTCTTTATGTGATAGGAGATCGGAAATATGTGAAAAGTTTATTGATAGGAATAAAACTTATGGCCCTTTGAAACACCTCCTTATTTCTAATAGTTTTAGGATAGATCATGGTTATAATTTAAGGTCTTTGTTACGTATAAATATAGGTAGTTCTTTGGTAATTAATTATTAACTTATGTAATGTGTTACTGAATGTATGTTTAACTGGTTATGCTCTTTTTTTTCTTCAAATATTTGTAACTACTCACAATTAAGTTATATACTGCCAAGAGTTTCATTAAACCTATCTTATCTTATCTTAATCGAGGTAATTGTTTTGTAGCATTTTAAGTCATCGGCGTACATAGCTCCCTTAGTGCAGGATGACAGAATCGGTCGTTAGAAAAAATCACGAATAGATCGGACCAAGTATGGAGCCTCATGAGGGACACCAGAGACAACTGTGAGTCTGTGAGAGGCTGTGAAGTTGCTCTTAGAACTATTACTTGTTGTTGTCTGTTAGAAAACTATTACTTGTTGTTGTCCATTTCAGAAAAGAGGGGGGAGACCAGCGTGTTTTAGTTCTTCGCCGTTGTCGAGTTTCATGCCAATGTCATCAAATGTTGACAAAAAAGCCGTGTTGCTATGTATAAGATGAATTACCCTTGACAACAACTGTTTAAGTACGCAACGTTCCAACGTCTTTGAAACAATCGATAGTAATGAAATTGGCCTGTAGTTCTCAATGTGACTTTATAGATATGGTGATAGATCGTTTGCCGCAGCAGCTCCTAAACTTTGGAATACTTTGCCCATTTCTTTAAAACAATCTACTAATCTTGCTGATTTTAAGAGAAAACTCAAAACATTTTTATTTCCTAAATGAACCATTTTATTGATGAACTATACATTTTTATCTGTCTTGTAAAACGCATTGAGACGTTAGTTTAATGCGTTTAAGAAAAAACGTTTTATTATTATTATTAAGCAGCCTAACAGAGATAGCGTCAGGACCTGCATTTAGCCTTATTTGTGTCTATGGATTTCAAATAAGACTTTACTTCGGTATTAGTAACTTCAAACGGCAGGAAGTCCATGTGAGTAATAACATTGCAGTTGTCTTCAAAAGAATCGACCGTAGATGGAGGGTTTTGAACTGATTGAAAGTAATTAAGTGTTAAACAAATCGGCAATAACTTGTGGTTTATATATCTGCGGTTACAGTGATTTTGTCAGGGTTGTTGGCATGAAGAGATACAGAATTTTGGATAGTGCGATTTGATGATTTAGTAAATGATTTAATCAGTCACCATAATATTTTAGGAATAGTGTGAATTTCAAAATTGACTTTATACGCAGATCGACTTTCCTGAATGAGGTTACAAAAACAACTGAAAAGATTTAAATAATTGCGTAAAAAATTGAAGAAATGTGAGAAATTTAAAGGAGCCATATAATAAAAACCTGATTAACCTCGTTTGATCGATCTTTATGGAAAAATGATCCTGCCCTTGCCCTTGGTCAAAGACAGCAGGCAGGATACCGTAAAGACCTCCCACTTGGTCAATAAGTTATTATTATTATATGACGACAAAGACGAGAAGGAATCACTTTAAGATTCTTTACCGTAGGTAATTTTGGGGTAATTGATAAAAGCACCAAGGATTTTGTTATTCATATAACCTGTTGGAATTTATGCATGGTTAATACTAAAAGAACTTTATGCGTCGTTCGCCAAACTGCTTGATATAAGTACACTAAATCGTGGACTTTGAAAAGGAAGCCTTAACCGATTTAGTAGTTGTTGATTTGGTTTGGTTGGAGATAACTTGAGGTCTGTTTTGTGCTCGAAATGATGTTTAAACGAAAGGGCTTCAGGTTTTTAGCTCTTAGTTGGCAAGCTTTCGAATCATCCAACTTTTGGATGGCTTAACGAAAAGATTGATATTCATGCATGCTCAGATTGTGAAAGGAATTTCTTGATTTAATAACTCTAATTAGTCCTCAGCAGTATGTATTGTAACATCTCCCGTATTTCTAGCATTTTCAAAGTATTATTGAGAACTTATCATTAATAATATTAATTAGAATATAATTTATTCGTTGTTTTAGCAGGTAAATCCAGTTCTTAATTATTTAGTAGGGTTTGTAATTCTATTATTTCGCAGAGCTAAAATATACCAAACAAGATTGATTCCTGAAGTATCAATATATGCAGTTCAGTTTTATATCTCGTGCGAATAAATGGGAACAGTAGCCCAAAAAATCCCCCAAACAATGCTATATTATGATTATGCTTCAATGTAAACAGGTAGATAGTAAAATGCAAATTTATTTGGCTACCAGCAATGACGCCAATGCTCATATTTTGCACGAAAATGTTTAATTAGCTTCAAGAAAGGAGATGATAATTACAAATTCATTAGTGGTGGCTCTGGGTTCGTGACGCTTTTTTCATTACAACACTGCTCTGTCTCTTGTTATTAGGAATCTTTGGAAGCTTGGGCAACGATAACGGTAAATAATCAATTTACAATTTATTATTTAAAAGTAACCAACTTATAACTTGTTCCATACTTATAATTTCCAAATGGGTTTACAATTTTTATAATTATTGTATTAAATATTTTCAACTGATAAATTATAAGTCAACTGATAAATTATAGCTATATAGCTACTTTCCATTCCTCTGTAAAGGCGCTGTTACACTCATGTGCAATATTTCATGCAACTTGTCTCGCAACGGCTTAATCTACTACGTTGTATAGTTGCATGAAAGGGGGTATTATACTAGGCAACGTTTCTTGCAACTTTACTTGCAAAGTTTCGCAATATTTGTGTTTGTGACAATCACAACAATTACGCATCCAGTCGCCAAAAAGGAAAATTGCGAGACAAGTTGCAGATGCGGGTGTTACACTGTGAAACGCTGAATTTAGTTGCTGCAGTCATTGCAAGAAGTAGAACTAGATTCTACTTTCTGCATCGATTGCAGCAACTTGTGTCGCAACAATTGGATGTTAGACTTTGGCATGTTACACTTTGCAATGGTTCTCAAATTCAATCTCGTCCTAGTTCTCCACAGAACGTCGCATGAGAGGATTTTCTCTTCTTCAGGACTTCAACAACTTAAGGCGCTGTTACACTATGCAATTTTTCGTGAAAAATTGCATAGTGTAACAGCGCCTTAAGTTGTCGAAGTCCTGAAGAGAAAATCCTCTCATGCGTGACGTTCTGTGGAGAACTAGGACGAGATTACAAAATATATATTGAGGATTGCCACGAAGCTCAAAACTTCAGACGTCCCGAACTGGGATCGAACCTGATGTAACTTTTTGCAGATTGTTCTTGTTTTGTAATAATCCGGATGCCCTCCAGCCTTCTGATTGTTCTATCCATTGAGCTACAGTACTGCTCAGAATTAACCTAACGAAAAACGCGTTCGAAATGCGTTCCGAACGCGTTCCGAAGTCGTTCCGAACGCGTGCGGAACGAGTTCCATTCTCGTTCCGTACGAAATCGGAACGCGTAAGGTTCAAATATCGTGACGAAATCGGCCCCGGTTCGGCGATCTTCGCTGTTTTCCGAACGTTAATCGTCAATCGAATCTTGTCTCAACACACTAGATCATTTAAACGATAGAAAACTGCGCAAACTCTACGACTGTTAAAATATATGTAAGAAAGTGGATATAAACGGCGGCTCTTACTTCGTGAGTGCATGAGTAAAATGTTAATTAGTACTACTGTATAGAACTGCCTCCTCTTTAAAAATCCCGTTTATTTTATCTAGGATAGGTTTAATTCATGAATTGGACAATTCCAGGGCAAAAATAAACGAGATTTTTTAAAGAACGAGGCAGTTCTACACATTGCTAAATTTCTGTGTCCGGTACATGAAGTAAGAGCTTAACGGCGAACTGAATAGGCTTTCTTACCATGTAATTTGACAACATGCGCCTCGAAATTCATCTTTTCTCGTCGAATTCATCGAACTTCGAGCGCCGAGCGGCTTTATTCTTCGATTGAGAGTGTCCCGATACTCAAGAGATCTTCGTTCTTCGATCATCAAACCCCAGACACCACACACTTGAATTTGTAACTATTGTTTTGACGTCTGATATTTATTCTTTACGGAAGATTCATGGCTTCACGACATGCCTTGATGCGAAGCGAAGCGGAAGCTAACTTGAGGCAGCGAGGATCAAAGCAACAATTGAGCGACCAAATCATATATAAACGACATACAGTTATTTCACTAGTATAAATATATTTATAGATAAACTTAGGACGTAGCAAATATTCATGCATCAATCGTCAGCGATTGAACATGACAACGGGCCACGGCGAACACTTTCCGCAGTACTCTTTATTTACTCTCCCGTTTAACGATATGATTTTTAATAGCGTTGAAATAAAAGCCTTCATTATAAACTTGGGGAAAATCACGGATTCAAAGGACGTGCTTTCTCCTTTAATCTCGTTTAAAGAGTGAGTGTCAGGGTAGTGCTTTGCGCGCTTGTTTTCTTCTTGGCGGCCATTTTATGGGACGCCTATTTCAGTTCACAAACGAATCCGTCGATATTTGATCAATCCTTCTTATAAATTATCCATTTTCAAGTTTTCTAAGAAGTAAATATTCCTGAGTGATCAATTATTGTGATATTTTTCATAAAATTGATCATTTACTATAGTAATGTTTTCGATACATAGAAGCTGCTACGAGCGCTTCGCCTCCGAAGCGTGGAAGGCCGGGTTATGCTGCTGAAACAGCGCGAATAAATTTGCGAATGGAAGTGTGTGATGAGTGACTAGTAAAGAAATATATTTTGTTTCTTCTGATGTTTTGTTATTTGAATTTGCAAAGATTCAGGAACTGAAGCTATCCGGGCCAGCTTGTTCGTCAGAAACGGCGTTGCGCGCGGCCCGCAGTGGTTAACAAACAAGCGAACCGCAACTGTTCAAATCGTCTTGAACATTAACTTCATAACGCCCCGAAGTCAGGATCGGACTCCAATTTCAACATTTCCGAATAAATCTAGAGTTCGCATGCAAATTATAGTTCTAACGATGCAATGCACTGCAATCAATTCGTATGAAAACAAAAACACAAGCGCGCAAAGCACTACCCTGACACTCACTCTTTAATAACCCATATACCGCAAGCACTCTAACAACGATGTTAGTGTTGACAATTGGCTAAAGTTTCAACAGAAACTTTTCGGACAAACGTTTCAACCGAAGCCACAATGGCGTTCCGAACGCGTTTGGAACGAGTTCCGAACGCGTTTGGAACGAGTTCCGAACGCGTTTGGAACGAGTTCCAACCTCGTTCCGAACGAGTTCGGGACGCGTTTGGAACGAGTTCCGAACGCGAACGTAGTGTTAGGTTATTTCTGAGCAGTACTATATAGAGACTCAAGTGGGGAGCGAAGGTTTCAAATATTTACAGCTTCGATTGTTGTATGTAATACTTATAATAATAATAATAATAATAAAGACGCATTAGGAGCATTATACAATAATAATAATATACTAAAATTTATATAGCGTCAATTCCCTACAGTCCATTGGCGCTTTACAAGGAATATAGAATAAAATATATACAAAGTCAACATGATTACAAACAATATATTATAATAAACATATTTACAAATTTAACAAGAACATATATAATTTATTATTAAAAGTTAAAAATTAGAATATGCTTGACTAAAAAGATGAGTTTTCAATATAATAGTCTCAATGCACTTACAACAATATATTCTTAATGTTACTTATAAAACTAATTACAGTTTCATTATAAGATAAAGCCTACTACATATATTACCACTCTGAATAAAAGAACTCAGTATTAATTTTAAAAAAGGAAAGTCTTATAAAGTGCTGACTTAAAACGATACTGAAAAACAACTTATGTGTGTTAATATACACCATGTTGTATTGAATTTAGGAGCTTGTAGTAGACAGAGGTCTTATCAACAGCACAACAGACGTGTATCTTTATAAATTGTTCAGCTCGAACGTAGCCGAGTCGAAGGTATGTCATACGGGCGCCGCAGGCTGCCACCATATACGACCCATGTCTGACCACGGAGCACAGCTAAGATCTAAGTGTTGATTTACTGAGGGAGGAAAAAACGGAGACCCCGGAGGAAACCCCAAAAGCACGGGAGAGAACAATTAATAACTAATTACTCTACTCACACGAGTTCCAAGCTCGCGTCATCCATGCACCCCGTCCCGCCCGTCCGACCGGGCTTGACTAAGCGGTGAGTGGCAGCGCCCTAATAGCACACGCCACGCGTGCTTCCTACATACATGGACGATTGTCAACTTATAATCCTCAAAAAATGTTTCTGAGTCCCGGACAGGAATTAAAGTTCAACATGCACTACAGCAGTGTATTTGTTAACACAAATTAGGATTACTATTGGGACTAAGAGTTATTTATTTTATTTTAACAGATTCCTATTTTATTTTGAAGATTCCTATTGTTTAAGAGACGTCATCGTTGATATCGACGTGTTTGTGTCAAGACTCTATTGCTATGGCGTCAGTAAACGTGAGTCAACTCTCCGAGCATTTGTTAAAATGTCCAATATGTCTGGAAACATTTCAAACGCCAAAGATCCTGCCATGTTTACATTCTTTTTGCCAAAAATGTCTAAAGAGTATTTTAAAAGAATGCGAAGATATCATTATTTGTCCAACATGCCGGGCAGAGACACTCTCCTCCGCAGAGGCTTCTTGCGCTTTTTTAGAGTTCGGGTAATACTTATAGGTGGGCTATTATTGGGCTCACAGGGTGTTTTGGGGACGCGTGGAGAGAATCGGGACGCGGAATTGCGAGCGCGCGGGGGAAGACGGGAAGAGGGAAAGAGAGAAAAGTAGCCTCTGCCATATAATGCGCGGTTCTGTGGTGAGATCTGCGGTTCTGTGATTATGGCCGAAAACGACAGCGATGTGGAAGAACTTGAACGTTCCCTTCATAATATGAGTCTCGAAGGTACGTGTACAAAATTTGGTGTAAATTGATAGCCAATTTAACGGTTTTGTGTTTTAGTGTTCGCGTATTTTGTCAATGTTTGTCTGAGTCTATAATTAAATTCACGATATCAGGTTCATTTGGGAGTTAGATTTGGTTTGTTTGTCTGAGTTTTGGTTTATAAATAACTGTGCGCTTCGCTATTGGAAAAATCGTTTGATTTTAAACTTCCGTTAATCATGTTTATAGATGATGGCGACGACGAACTTGGCTGCTATCCCACTCCAAAGAAGGAGTTAATCTCTGGGAAGCATACTCTTATACTCCAGAGTCTAGACATCACAAAGAACCTATTTCCAAGAGACTTCAGACGTCTTCTGTTCTACAAAACAAAAAAATGAGCTCATTGTTATTGAAGCCGACGGCGACGAAGGAAAATTATCTAGATAAACACGCTTTGATATCCGACACTATGTCTATAGGCTAAAAAGTCTGACAATAAAGCAATTGAACAATCTTACCGTCTCAAGTCGTAGTTCATATAGTTGTTCCACATCTTCACTGTTTCCTGACCGTTTAGTTAAGATCATGAAAAAGCATTTTGCAATTCAGTCGCATGTTAACATTTTTATATTCTATTCTATAATTCTATAAATGCCGCGTCTTCCAAAAAGAACTTAATGTCCCCGTTATTCCTAAAGCACTTCGAACATATCACTTTGCCGCTGACTTTAGCTTGTTGAAAAGGTCTCCCAACTATATTTAACTTGTTTTGCATCCATAAGCCATATATTATGACCAGTCCCTCTCGGAAATTCGACACCATTTTGGATACATTATATGGCAGAGGCTTCTCCAATTTCCATCTTCCCAGCACTCCCCGCGCGCCCTCCCTGCTGCCCAAACTATTTGCCCGAACTCTAAAAAAAGTGCAAGAAGCCTCTGCGGAGGAGAGTGGGGCAGAGATACAAATTCCTGGCGGTGGAGTTGAAGAGTTGAATACAAATTTCTTCATTAACAATATGTTGGATTTCATAACTGTTCAGTCATATACGTCTCGTCCTATAGACTGTACAAACTGTGAAGATCATTCGGCAGCAATCGCTCGTTGTAGTGACTGTGTTGAGTTCCTTTGTGAGCAATGTCTTGCTGCACACAAACGGACCAAGCTAACGAAGGAACACGGGGTGATGGCGTTAAAAGATCTTCAGTCCTCTGAGGTACAGGATCAGATGCATCGAACTTTGTACTGTATTCATCATGATAGAGAAATCTTAAAGTATTATTGTGAAACATGCGATGATCCTGTTTGTCGAGAGTGCTTAATTATGGAACATCGAGAGCACGCATATGGTTATCTAAAGGATGTTAACAGTCAACAACGAAAAGAGGTAATTACTTAGGTTGTCTATCAAGTAAAAACTTCTGTTTGTAATCAACTCTCATACTTTAAAAAGCTATCGAGATTATAAGGATTGGCGTTTATGACTCTTCTGAGACATCAAAATCTGTTTAATATGAAGGGACAAAACTAAAATGGATCATGACTCAAAACAACTTTCCCATTTCCAAAAACTAATCTAATCCTAACATTGATCCTAACCTTAAACCTAATCCTAACCGCTAATCCAACCTAACCAAAAAAATTAAGACCATGCGACTAAAAAGAAAGGTCCTTTTGTGTCATTCATTTCATCCATTTTATTTATTTTTCATCCATTTTCCGATATATAAATAATGCGTAATGATTTGTAATAAAAAATCATGTTTATTATCCTTGGGATTATGAAACCAAATCATTTGAAACTGTGCATACATGTGAGTGTCACAAGTAAGTATTAACACAAAGCATGTTAAGTTTCGATTGGTTTAATTTAATAATCTTAAATTTATATGTATATATTTTGGATCATGTAACGTATAATCATGTATATTTTTCAATAAGTCAATAGGCAGTATGACGCATATATGAGTGTGATATTTACATATCAAATAATTCTTAATATCTTAAAGGACATTGGCAACAAAAATTAACTTAGTCTTATATGAAAGAACTGGTAAAATTATAGAGTAACACCTTTTACAACTTTTCCGTATTTTACTTTGTTTTTGAAATATTTCAGTTTGTTTACTTTAATTATTGATGTGTAAATGAGATGGTCTTTGACGTCAGGTGTGGGGTAGAGAATTTTCACTTATTAAAAAATGTCTTATATCTCAGCGATTGGTAAGTTTACAACGTTCGTTATCTCGAGGAGTTATTATACGCACATTTTCAAGTAAATTTGTGGGATAAACTTGATCGATGGAACTAATTTTTTAATGAGTGAAAATTCTCTACCCTGCACCTGACGTCAGAGACCATCTCATTTACATATCAAACAAACTGAAATATTTCAAAACACGAAGTAAAACACGGAAAGGTTGTAAAAGGTGTTAATCTATCATTTTATGAGTTCATATAAGACAAACTTAATTTTTGTTGCCAATGTCCTTGAAGAACAAATTAAGTGAGACACGGAGCGTTGTAAATATAATTTTAGTAGTACTTCAAATAAAATAGAAGTGGTAAATACGCGTGTAAGATTTTTGTTGACTGGTTGTGATAAATACCAACGAGCGTGGCATATGCAAGCGAGTGAATGTTATAATCACATCACAACAAGTGAATAAGTATCGTACAAAGTATTTACCATGATGTTATATTTGTTTGTTATAGAAGTACTAAATTTCTTTTGAAATACCACAAGCTAGGAAACTGCATTTTAGCGGGAAAACCATCAGCCATGGAAATTATATATTTTGTACATCCATTGACCTGAACTCTCAGGATTTAATTATCCGTCATTTCCTTACTCATTTGTCTGTAGGAAACTTTATAAATCAAATACTCTAAAAGGATGGTGTAACTACCGAAATAGTGTTTAGGATATCTAATGTTTTGAGCGAAGTACCAGAGGTGAAAGTACACCTTACGTTTCACTTTGGGGCCTTTCTGAAAGTACACCTTACGTTTCACTTTGTGGCCTTCCTCGTTAGACACAGGCCCGAAGTACCAGAGGCGACAGTACACCTTACGTTTCACTTTGGGCCCTTCTTCGTTAGACACAGGCCCGAAGCTACAGGGAGTATGGGGGGAGGGGGGTTATTGCGACATCCCCAAAAATCTTTTTGCGAGTTTCAATCGGTAGAAGTTATATGTTAGACTGTTCGATTTAACACAGACAAGTAGAATCATTAACTTTTAGCACTTATTAGTTTAAATTAATATCAAACTACCAAATTTAAGACTCACAAATCTAATGTTGATGTTAAATGTTTTGTTTATATGTAAATGTAACCAACGAGAGAACACTAAAAAGATAAATTTATTAAAATGTCATCATGTTTTCATTCCGTATTTGGAGTGCGTTATAACGTAGGACTAATTAACCATTTCACCAGCTGACCAGAGTCATTTTAGTCGGCACATTGTAGTCCTTTACAAGCTCGTGCGTCAGTCGGTTGAAGTGAGCTTACACCCCCCTGTAAAATTTTACGGCCCTGGTTAAACACATTATCTCGGCAGTACACCAACACTTTATACTGTTCAATTTGTATTTTTTCACTGCATAAGCAGCACAACCAGTCCCGGATTAACCCCATGGCAGAACGGCATATGCCGGGGGCCCCGCGCTTTTGTGGGGCCCCGCGCTTTCTGATTGCGCAATTTTTTGTTCTGCACTTCCTTTCTACAAAGCGATAGGCCCCAGAAAGCGCGAGGCCTCCAAAAGCGCGGGACCCCCCAAAACGCGCCCACCCCCAACACGCGGGGCCCTATAATTTACGTAAAATAGTTTTTAGGGGACAAAACGCAGAATTTTAGCTTTTGTAGTTTTACTATTTTTTTGCGCAAATTGTTCAGAACGCCGTCGGTCTGTCGGGACTTGGAGGGGGGGGGGGCGTAAACTGTGAAGGGGCCCCGCGCTGAAAAAATGCCGGGACCCCGCGCACGGCGCAACCCTAATCCGGCCCTGAGCACAACACATTTGTACGAAACTTTGCCTGTTATCATTCATCATTTATTTATCATTTATCCCAAATACATTTATTCAATTCAGGTAAGCGAACTAGTGGAAGGTAACAGAGTTCAAATGGCACCGTTGTCAAAGGCGATAGAAGATATCACATCGCTCATGGAGCAACTAGAGAAAAGAGCGGAAGGACTATGTAATGAAATTTCACAAAAATTTTCCAAGTGTAAGGAGGTTCTAAAAGAGAAAGAGGAAGAACTTGTTAGATTGGTAAGCAATGAATGTCGGGCAAAATTGAAGAATCTTGCATTACGGAAGGAAGGTTTGGAAACCTTGCTCGCTAGTATAACAAGTAGTTGCCAGTTTTCAGAGAATGTCCTGAAACACGGAAACGAGGCTGAAGTGATGTTGGTCAAGAAGCAACTCACGCATAGACTGAGTGACTTGCAGAACACACATGGAGATTTTGATCCGCAAGAAGATGACGTCATCGAATACGAGTTCTCCGCTGACGAGTTCAGAAAAGCGATATACTACGCAGGTCAAGTTAAAACTTGCGTAGCAGTGCCAAGTTTATGTTATGCGACTGGAATTGGGCTACACAAAGCAAAAGCTGAACTTGAAGCCATGTTCCAGGTTACCACAGTTGATCGCAGTAAGCAGTCATGCGCAGATGGTGGAGAAAACATATCTGTTAGTATTGTTCCGGAAGATGGCGAACCATTTGAAGGTCGGTAGTTATTAATTTATTATAATTTATTACACTTAGAAACCATTACATACATAATGCATTCTAATATTTTAAATTTTTGTTTATGCGCACGCGCAGATATATTGTAGTCGCACTGATGAGTGATGTAAGTAACATTATAAAATAACCGGAAGTAAATGAGCTGTATACGCTATCTGATTGGTTACTGAGCTTGTTACTGAGATTGTTATAATGCACGCATTATAACTCAATAAAGCATAAGCTGACGTGATTCTTCGCGTAGATTTTGTCGTTTTTGACGGATTTTATGTAGTTTAAATCACAAAAGGAAGTCAAAGAATACCTGGATACAAAGCTAATACAGCAGAATGTTTTAACTGCAACGTTTAGTGTATTTTCATCGCTAAAATCGCCAACGTGTTTTCAATAAAGGCTTCCTAGCAACGCACATAACAACGCCTCTTATAACAGTAAATCTACATTTTCCATGGCTTTATTGCTAATAATAATGGTGTTCTTTTATAAAAGAAATAAAAAAACTTTGTCTTGTGTGATTATTGAGTTATAATGGCACTCGAGAAGCTAGTAAAACACTCGGCTATCGCCTCGTGTTTTACACGCAACTCTCGTGCCATTATATTTTATTTCTATTATATTATATTATATAACATTTTATTTCTTAAATAGCATAGCTTTGGAGCCAATCGAGTTCCAAACTGCTGCTTCCGATCAAAGTGGCGACGATAACACACGACTATGGTTAAGGCGCAGATACATGTACGACTAGCGTACCTATTTTTTATTTTGTATATTTTATTAGTTTCGCTACAATTTACAGTTGTTTTGTAATGACCGTTCTTCGCCGTTTTTGTAGAGACCTCTCAGAAACCAATGAAATTACAGAAAAACTGCGTTAAGACCACTCAATCATGAGCCAAACGATGACATTGTGTAATTACAATATCATTATTGTTTACAACATACGGATCGTTTGCGTCTTTTTGCTGTATATTGAGCACGAGCTGTCCAGGAAACTCTAAAATGAACAGAAAAGAATGAGATTCAAAAGGCTTATGAAAATATATATATAGATGATATTACGTGGTTGTGCGAAGATATGTGTTTTATAAATATCAAAGCCCAGCATATTATTTTCATAAAAGCCATTGAGTCGGACACGAGAGTAAAATCATAATATTTAATCTTAAACTTTAATATTTATTCTTAAAACTTCTCTAAATGGCAATATTGGTTCTGTGCCACTCTTTCTTTTATAATCTTACTTTCTGTCTGTCTCTTTTATTATAGTAAGTCTCTCTGATTGGTTATTGTATGCATGTTTAATGACAACTCTGTAATTATATATTTAGTCTCACTACACTCTTGTAAATTATTCTCTGAAGATGTTGTGATAATAACAACGAAACGTTAGAACTTTATTAAATATTATGATTTTACTCTCGTGTCCGACTCAATGGCTTTTATGAAAATAATATGCTGGGCTTTGATATTTATAATTAGATTACGCTCCCCACCTGGTCTTTCAATAGCTGATGTCCTATGAGTTTTATCTTCGAATGCAGATGAAAACAATATTTTACGAATGAGCGCAGCGAATGAGTGAAATATTGTTTTTACCACAGAAGATAAAATTCATAGCTTCAAGCCACCTTGTAATTTTCTTTTTATTGTATAGATTCAATGCAAATGATGAGAAAATATTTGATCGCGTGATCGATATCTTCACTATTCTATGAAAATATGTCACTGCATATTTCTTAGTAAAACACTCCCATCTATATAATAAAAAAGAATGCTAATTTGTTTGTCATTTATGAATACGGTCTATTATGCAAGTAACCAAGATACTCCGAAGGAAGGCAGAATAAAAAGATAGTCAGTCACGTAAAAGATACAAAGATATGGCCGCCATGTTGTTGTACTAAACAAAATAATAAAATTATATTGTTGAGGATCACAATAGCGTAGCGTCTGGCTGCTATCAATAGCTCAAAATGCGGACAAACAAACCAAATTTGACTCACAAATGTTTGCAAATAATAATAATAACTAGAAATACGTGTACGCAACAACCCCTCGCCCGCCCGTCATAGCGTAGTGCTATAATTAGTTATTTTACTTAAAAATATATAACCCATTAATTTGCCAATCGAATGGACTAATAGTAGACACTACATGTATCTCTGAGAGCCTTTAAACTATCAAGCTTGTATTCTGAATTTCATTGTTTCATAATTAGACATCAAACTAAATAACTAAATGACTCAGTGTTTAATTGTTGGGTGCAATATACCTGCACTGATTAAGATTTGTTTGATATGTAAAGGCCGGATGCTCACTGTGATGTCACACTGTATATATTATATATTTGGGATTATTAATTTAAAGCACTCAAAACGTAGGTACTGTAACTGCGTATGTTTAGTATCATGGGATTACATACTTTCATAATTTTGTTACATAATTGGCCATTGATTTAATATTCTTTTATATGCATATAAATTGGCCCTTATGACCTCGTTTTAGAGTAAAAATTATTTTGAATTTCTTGCACGAAAACGAGGTCATAAGCGCCAATTTATATGCATATAAAATAATATTAAATCAGCGGCCATATTTGAATAAGGTCTATGTACAGGCTTCTTCAATAAGTCATTATGCAGCGTGATGTCAAAATGAGGACATTTACATCATTGAATTTTCTGTCATTGGGCTGCAATCCAGGAAAAACCTAGGGGGGCAGCCTAACTGAGGAAAATGAAGAGCCAAGAGTACAAATTTTCTCAGGGGGCCCACTTATTTTGCCAGGGCGGGGGAGGGCAGGAATTTTGCCAGGCCCTACGGCCCCCATCTGGCTACAGCTCTGATTTACATATCAAACAAATCTTAATATCTAACTGAGATTATAATTATGGAAGAGTTGTAAATGCCAATCTTTATAATGAATTATTTTATTCTTTCAAGTACATGTAGGAGAGTTCATTTCAAACTGAATTTTTCATTGTATATATATATATACAGTATATATAAACATTTTAAGTCTTCTGGTGTTAATACTACGGTACCATCGGTCACTAAGAAAGAATTAACTTGTCACATATAGTTGCATCAATTGTTTATGATAACTTATAGTCAGTATTATGCCAGCTATGGTTCATAATGACTCTCACAATATCCAAAAATGTTAAAATATCTGCAATAATTCACCACATCCCTATAGGTTGTGGATGACCAACGGTGCATGCACATACAGTACACTGATTATTATTGATAAATATTTTACTCCACTGGAAGACCTCTATTGCTATCATAATATTAATTAACACATGCCATATTTATTCCAATGGTAATTAACCCAATAGCCTATGCAACAGCAGAGCATGCAAGATTAGTACTTGTTTAACCCATAATGGTCGACATGCCCTTTGCCTGCTATGCAATGTCGCAATAGTGAGCTGACACACGTTCAATCCCTAACATTTCCCCTATAATACAGCGAGACTGCATCAAATCATAAAATACTGTACAATCCTGCTTATAAGATCCCTAGTTATTGGCCCCCTGTTTGTTAACAGAAAATACCTTCTGATTTAATATAAGGTATATAATTAAGCCCACACAGATATAAGCCCAGCATTGCTTTACATTATATAGCACCTTCCTAACAAAAATAACAATAAATTAGAGAATAAAAGTGAATAATAAGATAAAAAGTTACGGTAACATTCTGTATCTCATTACTGACAAATCATTTTGAGGCTGCTTACTAACACAGGGCATCATTTTTGACATTATAAGTTCTTAAGTTAATATTTGTTACTCAGTACTTACATTTTCCTTAATAATTGACTATTAAAGCGAAAACTTGAGAAAAAAAGTGCCAACCATTTGCCTGTTATGCATTTTGAAACATTTTAGTTCAAGTGATCGCACATATTATATTAATTTTACATTTGATTGTTTGTAAAAAATATAATAAAATGTACTATAATGTCCTTCAGGAAGCACTTCAACAATCAATCTTAAATATATATGGAACCGGCATTGCATGTGCAGTTCTATTCCAAGGACAAAAGTGTTTACACAGAAACAAAGTGAAGGCCATGCAGGGCAGGCCTAACATGTGTAGGTCTATAAACCTGTACAATGCATGTTTACAATGAAACACCACTCAAATGTACAAATGCCCATACAACAATTAAAAGCACAACATTTATGCATGTATTAGACCAAATTATATCATCACATAAACATAATCAGGATGATCAAGGTGCATTTCACCTGCTTGGTGGCTGAGCTGACACATCTAGTATTATAAAATTCTGATTGAGCTCAAAAACTGTGTTATATATATAACTCAACTAACGTGTTCGACGTATTTTAAGTAGTTTAAATCACAAAAGGAACTCAAAGAACACCTGGATACAACGCTAATCAAGGTACTAACACAACAGAATGTTTTAACTGCAACGTTGAGTACATTTCATCGCTAAAATCGCTACAAAGTCTTCCTAGCAACGCACATAACAACGCATATAATAACAGTTAAATCTGCATTTTTCATGGCTTTATTGTTCATTTAATGGTGTTATTTTATAAAAGAAATAAAAAACCTTGTCTTGTGCGATTATCGAGTTATAATGACACTCGAGAAGCTAGCAAAACACTCGACTATCGCCCAGTAATAATTGTTGATCAGGACTGTTAAAAACAGAGTTTTGACAGAGAATGCATAAGCATAACAATGGCAGAGAAAGCTTGTGTATATACTACCACTTAAAATATCCAGACCTATAGGCTATTATTTAACTCACTTACCTAGCAGGTTATCTGTAGTCACATTTAATATTGTAAGCGTCACCAAACTTGTCGCCATTGTTCACACTTCACGATCTTTTGACCTAATAATATCGCTGTGTTTGTTTTTTCTTAGCAAGCCGTATTTCGCGTTGATTGCTGGTGTTTTCTCTATGTTTTTGACCTTACTTTCTGCCCCGTAAACAGGCCAAGTTGGTTCATGGATATATATTCCGCTCGCCAGGTGGCCGTTGACCATATATATATATATATATATATATATATATAAATATCTAAACTGGATCCGAGATCAGGATCGCTTGCATCTCGCGTGATAAGGGACTAAACGCCGGTCGATATTATCACCCTCGCCCTCAGGCCTACGGCCTTCGGCCGGCGCTTCGCGCCGGGCGAGGGGATAATAATAATAGACGTATTAGGAGCATTATACAATAGTCTCAATTATGCTCTTACAACAATATATTCTTAAATTTACTTATAAAACTATTACAGTTTCATTATAAGATAAACCCAACTACATATATTACCACTATGAACAAAAAACTATTAATTTAAAAAAAGAAAAGTCTTAACTGCTGACATAAAATTACCCAATATATCAAAGCTTCTAATTTCCTGTGGTAATGAATTCCACAGTTTTGGTGCCGAAACCGAGAACGCTCTGTCTCCATGAGTCTCCGTTTTGGATTTTGGCTCAAGTAGTAGATTACGGTCTGATGATCTCAAAGCACGAGTAGGTTTATATTTATTTAGCAAATCAGTAATATAAACAGGCGCCTGGCCATGCAAAGCCTTGAAACTAATTATTAGTATCTTAAATACAATCCTTGATCTCACCGGCAACCAGTGAAGATTACGAAGCACAGGGGAGATATGCTCCGATTTTTCAACCCCTGTTACAAGTCTTGTAGCTGTATTTTTAATTCGCTGTAACTTGCTCAATTCAACTTCTGGTAAGCCATATAGGATGCTATTACAGCTGTCAAGTTTTGATGTTATGAATGCATGCACCAACTTCTCACAGTCCTTTTTACTCAAATATTTCCTGATCTTGCCGATATTTCTGATAGCAAAAGTGGCCGATTTACAGATGTTATTTACATGAGTATTTAATTTTAGATGTCTATCTACAGCAACACCGAGATCACGTGCAACCGGAGCCGGTTGGATTTTCACATCATTGACACATATTTCTGGCATTGGTTCACAATGTATAAAACGTGATGATAGATGGACAATCTCGGTTTTACTCGGATTGCATATAAGACCATTCACAGTAAACCAGTTGGTGATGTCCTTAATACCTAACTCAAGTTTAGCTAGAGCAACAGGTCGATCACATGGAGATTTTATAGGCATATACAGCTGTGTGTCATCAGCGTACATTATGCAATCAAGGCCATGGGCTTTGATCGCATCTTCCAATGGCGCAAAGAAGAGTGAAAAGAGAAGTGGACCCAGTACAGAACCCTGAGGTACACCATATTGCAATGGTTAGTTTGAGGAATGCGTATTCTTCACCATAACTGACTGTACCCGATCAGAAAGGTATGAGTGATACCCGGCTAGTACAGTTCCACTAAACCCATAACGATGCTGAAGTCTCTCCAATAGAACGGTGTGTTCAATGGTGTCGAACGCAGATGATGTCCAACAGTACCAACACTACTTCCTGATTTTCATCAAGTGCATTAAGGATGTCATTGAAAACACGCAGAACTGCTGTCTCTGTGCTATGAAATAGTCTATAAGCAGAATGCATTTTTTCAAGGAGGTTATTCTCAATAAGATAGTCTGTTGTCTGTCTGGCAGAAATCCGCTCTAATACTTTTGACAAGAAAGCCACGTTAGTAATAGGTCTATAGTTAGGGAATTGCTCTTGAGGTATATGAGGTATATGAGGTATATGAAAAAAAATGAGGTATTTTCTTTTGTTATGGCCGCAATAATTATGGGTAAATGCGGACAAACATGGCTACTGATCGTCGTCTCACGGAGAGTGCTATTACGGTGGCTGTGACGTCACGTAAAACGAGCCATTTGTTTAATTATATATCAAAGTGAAAAGATGGTGAACTACCGAGATTTTTAGTAACAACATACTGACGTTTCGAGAGTTGCCTTTCATCAGAGTAAGACCAAGGGCTCAGCTCGAAACATCGTATTTCGTTACCAAATCACTGCCTACGCAGCACTCTAACATCTGTTTAATTGTTTATTGTTTTGGTCTAAAACATTCGTTTATTATAATTTACATTTTAGGAGTCGTCATCGATAACAATGATGGTACCTACTATATTTCCTATATTCCTAAAGTCAGGGGAACTCATCAGATCCATGTCACGTTACGAGGAAAGCATATCAAAGGCAGTCCATTTAATGTGATGGTACGTGAAGACATTACTTTGATCTATAGTGAATAATCAGTATATAGGTGGACATTTTAAGAAATTTAAACATTGATGATTTCCTTGAATGTGATACTAGAGATTTAATTAACTTTTTTATTAAAAACATCAACCGACTATCTATCACATCCAAGTAGCAACGAAGGACAAATTCCTAATTTGACGACAAGCTCAGCACTTCAAACAAATAAATATTTATAGAACACCAACGTAAATTTCAAATCATAAAATATTTTGTCATTCACTTCATTATTAAAGACTTATTAACCGAGTGCGAGGTCTGTATGGTAAAGTATTTGCCTGAGGTTTTCCTACAGACCGTGCGAAAAAATCGAAGGCAAATACTTTACCGTACAGACCAAGCAAACGAGGTTAATAAGACATTTATTATATGGCTTTTGGTTCATTTTGTTCTCTGTTTTTAACATTGTGTTTGTCTTTAGATGTTGCCGTTTACCTTACCTCTGAGCTTGTTGATTTCGCTTCATGTTTACAAGCGTTACTGGTCGTGTTAGGCATTCATTTTCTTCACTTATAGATAAACAGCTTTCACGAAAAGCAGCACTAATGTTCCAGGACGTATTATTGTTCGAACTTTTTCAACGAACATACTCAAATCCTCTTTTATTTTCATCTAAATCAACTCGAAATTTTCGCCAAAACTTACCGGTCCGGAAAAGGCGTATTGCCCTCTCACAGCGCCGGGAGGGCAATACGCTTTTTTCCGGACCTCTCGCGAACCAATCAGCGTGCGCCATCTTTCTTAACCATATAATAAATGGAATTTAACTCATGTTAAATGGGGTTATATGGAATTTATCTCATGCATGTGAAATGGATTTTTAAAATTATTTGTCGTGCTTTAATGTTTTTTATCGATGATAGCATAGTGTTATCATTTGACTACAGGCTGCACTGGTGGCTTGATATGTAAACATGATACTATTTTCGTTTTATCAGTAACTGTTTAACGACTTCCACAAATTGATGCTTCTCGCGTCAGGTTATAGTGGCCATGTTGGTGTACTACTTTACCAGCACCATGTGTCAACTTCATTTCAACTGTGTTATTTGCTTATCCATTATCTGCTATTTGCGCAAGTTTCACTTACAAGTCACTAAATAATCTACTCAATCATATTTTCCACTGTAACTTTAACAAATATTGCCATAGCTACAATACTAGATCAAAACACAATATTCGTAAATTTCGGTTGTTCCGATACCGAACTTGATTGTTCCGTGTGGAAAACGAAAACCTTACTACTTTTTAAGCGCAGTCACTTAATTCAACGCTGTTTTTTGAGCTTCCGTATACATAGTTTAGTTGTTGATACGTATTGTTTTATAAATCTTAATTAATTAGTGCGTATTTAGCTTTACAGTAATTCATAGCTGATTGTTTGTATATTATATATAGTTTTATCTTCTGATTTTGTAATTGATATCACAACCACTTAACTTTTATAATTAAAGTTATCTAAGGAGGCATCCTCAATAAAGATTATTATTATTATTATTATTATTATTATGAGAACTGAGAAGTTCGCACAGCGTAGATGTTATCGCTGAATACCACAGAGCAGGACCTGTATACTAAGCCCCGTCCTTACTGCATTATTGCATTACCTTTCTTAAAATGTGCGCTGTACCACAAGTAAGGATGTCTTTTGTAGCTGTGGTATCTTTAATCGTAGGTCTAGTTTCTCTATCCAATTTTATTATTATTATTATTATTATTATTATTATTATTATTATTATTATTATTATTATTATTATTATTATTATTATTAAATTGCCAAAACAAGTTTGGTCTAAGTATCTACCCTCCGTCTGTCAAATTCACCCAGTGTCAAACAGTTCTTCGTAAAGCTTTAAAAACATCTCCTAATGATTCAATAAAAGATGTATGGAAGTCAACATGTAACAATACTAATATTCAGTACGATGTTTACACCTCTACAAAGGAAGTACTTAAAGATTTCAACTCTGGGCAAGAAAACAAACTGCAAAACCACCTGGTTGTCCAAGGCTCCTTTTTCTCTAATGTAATAAAATACTCATTGTCACAACTTAATAGCATCTGGTCCAAATCTCAATCGAACTTACCAAAAAAAATTTATAACTTTACCATTCGTTACATTAATAACTCTCTTCCTACACGCAAAAACCTTTCCAGATGGGGTATATCATCAACCTCGGATTGTTCCTTTTGTTTAAACCCTGAAACGCCCTTACATGTGGTTGCAAGATGTCAATCGTGCCTTCCACGGTTTACATGGAGACACGACTCTGTCCTCAACTTTCTCGCAAAAACACTACAACCTGTCATCAACTCTAATCTCTTCGTTGATCTTCCCGGATACAAAAGTCCATCAATAATAACTGGTGAAACGCATCGTACAGATTTGCTTTTATCTATTTCTGATGACTACCTCTATATCCTTGAACTTACTGTCGGATTTGAATCAAACCTCGAAAACAACGTTGAACGCAAAAAAGCTAAATACATAGACGCTGTTAGACAACAAAAAGAACAATATAAAAATGTAAAATTTGTAAATCTCTCGATTAGTTCTCTCGGTATTTTCTCAAAAGAATGCTCTACTTTTCTAAATATGTTAAGTGATGTAGGTCTTGATAAGAAACATCAAAACTACTGCATTAAAAAAATAACATCTATCGCCATTAGAACAACATATTATATTTTCTGCTGTAGAAACAAAGAATGGACAAATCCTGAATTAATGACCTTTTAAAATAGACGTATATATTCATATTTTCATTTGTATAATCTAAAGATTTATAATGGTTCAAGTAGTCAATTGTAAATTACCTCATTGAGCGAGATTTATAATTGTATATATAACAAAAGATTTAAATAAAGTTTCCATTATTATTATGACAAGTTCGCACAGCGTAGATGTTATCGCTGGATACCTCAGAGCGGGACTGTCTATGCCTGTAGACTAAGCCCCGTCCTTTCTGCATTATTAATGCAATACCTTTTTTAGAATGTGCGCTGTATTAAGTAAGGATGTCTTTTGTAGATGTGGTATCTGTAATCGTAGGTCTTTTTTCTCAATCCAATTTCCGAGTGTCTTGCTGACAGATCCAAGTGCTCCTATTACAACTGGCACAACCTCCATTTTCCACAATTTTCCAATTTCAATCCTCGACTCCTCATACCTCTCATTATTATTATTATTATCAGTTTTCGCACAGCTCATTATCTTATAGCTGGATTTCATTGCTAAACATCAAGGTACATCCCGCACCCTTATAGCTGTGCAGTCTAGCACATGTCTCAATTTCCTTGCAGTTCCCAACAAACAAGCTTTTTGAAGTATCTGCAGGAATTCAATTATTATTATTATTATTATTATTATTATTATATGGAAGACTTGGTCATGCGACTGTAAACGATCAACACTTTCTGTATAAGTTAGTTAATTATGCGTATTTTTTTGTTCAACGAATAATGTTCCTTATATTAATTTCTAGGTTCGCGGGAGAATCAACTACCAACAAGTGAGCAGTACAACGTGTGCTTTTGGGACGGAGGGAACAGGTGGAGGTGAATTTAAATCACCCTGGGGCATTACCATCGATAATGAACATGAATATGTTATTATAACAGACTGCGGAAATCATCGCGTCCAAGTCTTTGATATTCGTGGCGAGTTCTTGTTTAAGTTTGGTGGAGAAGGTTCAAACAAAGGTCAGTTTAAGCATCCGAAAGGAGTTGCATTTATTCCAAAGGGATATATCGTGATCGCCGACAGTGGTAACCATAGAATCCAGGTTTTCAATGAAGATGGAAGATTCGTGAGAATGTTTGGTACGCAAGGTTCGAAAGCTGGTGAAGTTTTACATCCATGTGGGGTTTCTTACTGGGAAAAGAAAGACATGGTTGCAATTACCGAGCAGGATAACCATCGACTACAAATGTTTACACTTAATGGTGAACCTTTGATGATAACTGGTTCTCAAGGAGGAGAGGTTTCTCAGTTTCTTTATCCACACCACGTGACATTTAATTCCAAAGGACAATGTTTGGTTTCAGATTGTGTGAATGATAGGATTCAAGTACTTGACGAAAATGGAGGATATCAATTTCAGTTCGGCGAAGAAGGTATCTTCCATTAATTATATCCGTAACCTATCATTCATAATGAAATACTAGTAAGTAATTATATTTAATATAAGATATATTATCTTACCAATGCTCAACACAAAGTTAGGGGTGTTTATATGGAGGAGGGCTAGCCCTCTTTGCCGAGATCCTGCGTCTCAGCGTAATTCCTTGTAAAAATTGTTTGCGTTTACATGACAAAAGGGCCAGCCCTACTCGGCGAGACATCGCTATTTACAACCCGAGATCTCGCCTAGGAGGGCTGGATATTTTTTCATATAAACGCGCTGAAGAGGGCTGGTCATCCTAGGAGAGCTGGGATATAGAAGCTCCATACAAGCGACAAAGTTTATCTTCACCAGTATTTTCTGGACAACTTTATATTTGCACGACCTGTTTGCTTGTGTTCAATAAGTTACGAATTGAACACTTGTCCGCAAAAGTGGGATTCTGGGTTTCGTGCGAAAATAAATACAGTCGTGGCCATTCGAGCGAGCCAACTTTGGCAGCGAGCCAGCTCGGTTATGAGGGCTAGAAATTCGCATGTAAAAAGAGGGCTTGCCCTACCAAGAGGGCTGCCACTCCGTTAGTATAAAACTTTAGTGTGAATTACTGTTTTACATGCAAAGTGATGTACAATGTAATTGCGTTCTATGAATATTAAAATTGAATATAAAAATATGAATATGAATATTAAAATTGAATATATAAATACGAATTGAATATATAAATATAATATATAAATATGAATATGAATATTAAAATTGAATATATAAATATGAATATTAAAATTGAAATTCTACAACATTTTAGCAATTAATATACAGAAGTTGCCTTTCGGCCAGTCGCGGTAGATACTTGTAGATACACGTGACATGTCTTGTGGTTTGATTTCTTGTCAAAGATTCGGGTGAAGTTTCATATAAATCCCGAAATGACGTCACATAGACTATCGGTATAGTATATTCGAAATAAAAATCAGCTGTTATTTATGTAATATATATAAAACACGAGGAAGGGTGTTTCATCAGGATATCCAAACACCGAGACGTTTGTTGAAAAGCTAGGCGAAGCCGAGGTTTTTTAACCTTCGAGGTGTTTGGATATCCTGATGAATCACTCTTCCTCTTGTTTCATATTACATCTCAAACAAATCAGTATTTTAAGAGAAATCGAGGTGAAAGTTGGCTTAATTTATGTAATTTCTTCCTCTGATATCCAAACCACTGTCTCGGTGCTGATTTCCTTTGTTTTCTGCTGATGAATTATTAATGAGTTTGAGATGTAATATATATAAAAAACGACATCAGTATATCCAAACACCGAGAAGTTTGATGAAAACTGAGGCGAAGCTCAGGTTTTTTAACAAACGTCGAGGTGTTTGGATACCCTGATGAAACACTTCATTATTATTATTATTTTTCATCTTTTCCCTGCCATTTCTCGCGTTTCCTTCGGTGAAATCTCTTGAAACTTCACAGTCTTTTGAAAATTGCTTCACGAAACATTTTAGTGAAAACTAAATGTGGGATTGTTCACATGGCTTAGTCAATATTGGCAAGTTTATTGATTTTTTAACATTAAGCAAAAATTTGTCTCATATAAATTTATGATAAAAGGCTTCATCTTAAAGAACAACTTTTCAAAAATATTCCATGAAGGAAGCACAATATATTTGCGTTAGTTTTAGGTCTTTTTACGCGTGTGACGTCATAAAATTTCCATATTATCAGTATATTTCTGACCAAATTAGCAACCAGCTCGCGCGCGGTTATAAACCCCTAGGGAGCCATCTTAATTTTGTTAGTATTTATATATAAGATTTACTTCTCCTGTAGGCACGAAGGAGTCACAATTTGATGGACCAGAAGGCATTGCTGTTGACGATGAAGAAAACATTCTGGTTTGTGACAACCACAATCATCGGATACAAGTATTTGACGGCAAGGGAGGATTTGTTGTTGAATTAGGATCATTTGGGGAGAGTGTGGGGTATTTTAAAAATCCTTGTGGTATAGCTGTTAGTGATGCAGGGGACGTTTTCGTCGTTGATAGTGGAAATCATCGCATACAGATGTCTCAATAAGTTTATCACCCTTGGTACTTATTCCTTACTTATATAGTATCTCTTTTTATATTCTGTAATAATAATAATGATAAAACGTTTAAAGAGCATCATACAATAGCGTCAATGCTCTTACAACAACATGTATATTCTTAAATTTTACTCAGTTAAGTATTAGGTGCCTTGAAAATAATATTTATAAATAATGATAAGTATATAGAAAATGTTATAAATACGACACCAGCTTCTCTCCGTATAATGTATTGAAATATTAAATTTACTATAACGTAAACGCGGTGTAGACCTTATTTAACTAAAATTTGTGTAATTACGTCATCTCCCTTGTACTTATTCCGTACTTGTATAGTTGTATCTATATTTATATTCTGTAATTATAATAATAATAATAAAAATAATAATAATAATAAAAAGACGTTTTAGGAGCAGTATACAATAGCCTCGATGCTTTACAACAACACATTCTTAAAGTTATTACACTCACAAAACTATGATTATATATATATATATTATATATATATATATATATATATATATATATATATATTCCATTATAAAATTAAAACTATTCTACATGTATAACCATTAAAGCTATGATAACGACAACAACTATTGATTTGAAAAAAGAAAGTCTTAATTGCTGTCATCAAACTATTTAAACATTCAGTGTTTCTAATTTTTTCTGGTAATGTATTCCAGAATTTATCAGCGGAAATGGAGTGTTCTATCTCCCAGAAAACGGTTTTATCGTTTTGGGCACAAATAGCATATTTCGGTTGTGATCTTTTAGTGCATGATGATCTTATAGGATGATATCAAGTCAATAAATCACTGATATAAATAGGTGCAGAGTAATGATTTGAAACTTATCTTGATCTTCAAGTTTAGATGTTATAAATACGTGCACAGGCTACAGTAGCTTCTCGCAGTATAAAGTATTGAAATATTACATATACCATAGCGTAAACGCGGTGAAGACCGTATTTACTACCATTTGAGTAAATATAGTCTTCACCGTGTTAATACTTCTATGGTATATGTAATTTTTATTTAATTAATATTTGTATAGGTAATCGCATGGGGCCGAGGAAAATTACGGTTTAATTTCACGAGTGTTTTCAAAATTTTACAAAATTGCCCGAGTCGCGAAGCGACGAGGGTAATTTCTAAGATTTTGAAAACACGAGTGAAATTAAACCGTAATTTTACGAGAACTCATGCGATTATGTGTTAATAATATAGAGGGAAAAATTAAATCATAATTATAATTATGAACATAATTATTTTACGTACGTCATGACTGCAAGGAAGCCCGCTAAATGCCAAAGCCAAACTGATAAACAAGTTCACTGCACTGAGGCAATAAATAAAATCTCTTAAAGAGTTTAATTCAAACAAACATCAAAATATAACAAGTGAAACTATATTAAGTATAAGAGCTTACTTTATTGAAATGTCATCGTCAATCAGAATCTGAATCGGAGTGCAAAATAAACCTCTTGGACGGTCGTTTGTCTTTGGTATTGGTGCTGAAACTCGAGCTTGCCTGTGCTGAATTATTACTAGCCGTGTTGAAAGTTACTTGGCAGTTGTTGAAGTTGTAGATGTTGCGTGGGGAAAGCGGTGAAGACAATAATGATGATCGTCGATTAGCCTCTGACACTTGCCGTTGTCGGGAAAATTCAGACGCGCCGTCTATTACATGTGATAAAACTTGCTGCTCTTTTTCATCTTCCGAGTCATAGTCGTCGAGGCCTAGCTCTGATTTGTGACCCATGATATTTTTTATTTCACACTTTGGTACTCCCGAGCTTTTTAACTTCTTTATGACGGTTTTCCTGGCACTGTGGTTGGTTAGCTTTTTCTCGGGACAAGCAACTTTCAAAGGTGAGTTTTCCTTCATCTTTTTCATGATATTATCGATAGTATTTTTGCCCATTGGCGTTTTTTTGTACCATTGAAATATCCGTGGTAGGGGTTTCGATAACTGATAAGTAGAAAGGGCCCGTTGTTTTCATTTCGCTGGGACGCCGTTGGATGTATTGTTTAAAAAGAGACACTGGACATCTTCTTTCGTCTCCAGTAGCAAACATTTTTGGCTTAACAAGTCTGGGTTTTTCTCGCAAGCCGCTCTGTCTTGTCTTCGTTATTCCTTCTGCAAATGTGATGAACTCGATGCCGTTGTCATCCTTTAGTAAACAATAATCTTCAACCTTCATTTCGTGGTGCTCTTGTCGACCGCGTAAGCCGAAATGCTGTGTAAGAAGCCACCACAATGTATTTATTAACGAGCGAGGGGTTTTTCCTCCTAACTGGCCGCTTGTCCACAATATTTCTTCTTCTTCTTCGGTGAGACTCTTTGCTTTGTTTGGTCGTTTTCCTAAGCCGTTTTTTCGCAACTTTCTTGCTTTTCCTTCGAGCACTTTTCTGGAATTGAGGAATTCAGTGTCTTTTAATATAGATTTTGGATAGGCCTTTTCTTTGAGAAAACGGTGCAATGATGCTTGCATTACTCTAAGGCAGTCCGGTTCGTAATCACCTTGTCAAGTTCTTCACTTTCGTACACTTCAAGGTTTTCACTGACGTTTCTGAGCACTGCCCATTTTTGAAAAATTCCAACCCAGAAGATAGTGCTTTTCTTTGTGTTTACATTGTCACTTGATATCTTTAATTCTTCAATTTCTTCATTATTTGCCTCAACAAAACGGGAAGCCATGACCCTTTTCAAAACATTACGCCATGATAATTTATTTTTTACAAAATCACAAATGTTTCCCGCCGCTGGTGTATCGACCAATCAGAGGCAAGTAATTTTGCCCTGAATTACAGAAAAATGCCCTCTTTATTAGCCAATTATTATCAATTATATTCAAGTAATTTTTCCCTCTATATTATTAAAAGAGGAAACCTCACTCACCAAAAGATGCTTTTCAGGAGCGTCCTCAATATTACAATTGGTTAAATAAATTAAAAAAAACTCATTAATAATTCATTAGGAAAAGACAAAGGAAATCTCTCCCATGTCCGTGGTTTTATATGTGATAAAATTTCATCTTAATTTACATAAACTTTAGCTTTGATTTTCTCGGCTTAGACAACATCGATTTTCAAAATTACTACGCCAATGAACTTATCAAATGCGTCGTTTTTTAAAGGTGCCGTCCAGTCCGTTCTGCGCATGTGTCATATTTCAAACGTTGGGGACCCCACATGTAAACAAACTTTAACGGAATAGATTTACGACAGTTCGAAAGCGAGTATTCGTCAAAGGTGGCGAAGACACGAGTGGTAGTTTGATATATTATCAACATTTAGGAACCAAACAGCTTCTTATAACACGCTTTTTGGGCGGAAAAGCTCAAGCGTGTGAAAAAATCCGCAATACTTCATGTTCAATGTTTATATAATTCAATGTAAACAAACGATGTAAACAGAAACGTGGACATGCGCAGAACGGACTGGACGGCACCTTTAATTATTCGCAACACTCGCAGTACGTGTTTTATCAGATATAAAACATTGCTGCTCGTGTTTTAAATATACATATAATGTTTATAAATAAAATAAAAATAAAATAGAAGTAAAATAGAAGTATAACATAATATAAAATTATTTACAAAGTATGATAATAATTCTTCAAACTAGACTTAAAAACTATTAGTTCCCTGAGATTTTTTATATCTTCAGGTAACTTGTTCCATTCATCTATGAACAGCACAGAAGAACGTTGCTTTCCCCAGTTCGTCTTATATACAGGCTTTCTAAGGTTATGTGCATACCTAGTATCATGTACGTTTATGTACATATTTATCACTTAAAACATTAAAATAATACTCAATCAGATTATTAAAAGATTTACAAACAAATAAATTACGATTAAAAGTTCGTCTATTAAAAATAATATTCCAGTGAAGATCTTCAAGAGCTTGAGATACAGACGAAAATAGAGGACGATCAAGAATTACTTTGGCTGTTTTGTGCTGGAGATCTTGTAATTTGTCCTTGTAATTTTTTGTAATTTCTTGTAATTTCTTGTAATTTGTAATTTATTTTAATGTAATTTCTTGTAACTTGTAATTTGTAACTTGTAATTTTTTTAAAACTTTATTACATCTGAGTGTCCACCCACTATGCATCCATACTCCAACAACGGTAAGATAAGCGAATTATAGACCAACTTTCTGGTTTTAATTGGAAGAAGATGTCTATTTCTTCTTGCAATCCAGTTTTTTGTGCAGTTTCACCCCTGTCTAAGATATTTCTTAATACATACACGTCATCTTATAGTGCAGATTATGGAATAAATATCCAATTTTGAATTTTTATTGTTCTTGAATTGAAACATTTTGCAATTAAAAATTGAATTAAAAAGAGTATCCTCCAAAATTTATATTCAAATGAATATAATTAAAATGTTGCGCTACGCTGTAAAAGTGAGGACATCTGAATCGATTATACCTTAATTATCATTAAGTTCCATGGAGCGTCATGCCTATCTCATGTTTGGGGATTTTTTAAATATTCGTAATATTCGAATCTTCCTGAGCAAAATCATAATCTGTTAAAGTTACCGGATGTGATGTCACGGCAAGTAACAAAAGAAAACGGGTTTGGAAGGTCTCTTGTGACATCAAATCCGGTAACTTTGACAGTGAAAAACTCCATGAAGATGACATTTTTGGCTGATAATACATATTATGATTTTGCTTAGAAAGACCCAAATATTATGGATATGTAAAATGTGAGATAGGCACTTTAAACGTTGGTGTAATGCCGAACTAGCAAATAGTAGGAAGTCTAACTTTTTGAGGGAAGGCCCTTTGACAGAGTGAAGAAAGGGTTTTGCTGGAAAGGTTGGATTATCTACTATTTCAACAGTATACACGTTTATACACACACACACTAGTGATTAATATATATATATATATATATATGTATATATATATATATATATATGTATATATATATATATATATATATATATATATATATATATATATATATATATATATATATAATTAGCAATTATACCATGAGCTCAAGTCGTATATGAGCTGATATCTCCAAGTTGGCTATCAGCTCATATACGACGAGAGCGAATGGTATAATTGCTTTATAAGATCAGCAAACACCGTATTATGATACATTAAAAAATTATTTGTATTTATTGATTAATTTAACATCATTACGTCAACAATTTAAAATTAACGACTTCCGCGCGGCCGACTTCCGCGAACGACAAATTACATGTAACTTCCGTCATGCTCAATAACAAAATCTGTGATCAGTGTTTGTCAAGTCAAGACTCGAACGCGTGGTTTACAACAGACCACTACAAGTTTTAAATGATATTCAACGTTGATCATATTTGCTGCCGTAGGCAGCACACTAATCTTGACTTGGGTTCTGTGTCTCGTACCCAGATCTCTTCGCGGACCTATTATAGTCAACGCAATCTCGATTTGTGTAAATTGCCCTCTGTCGAGATGTCGGGATATTTGTTCCTTTTTATGACGTTTTGTGACGTAGAACTTTAATACACGTGTAAAACTTCTACCTTTCGCCGCTCGGAACTTGTCAACGCTGGGAAGTTTGAACGATCTGTTCTGCCTTCAGTGAGGAAGTATTCTCTTATCAAGGTAAGACGACTAAGATAGTTTCACCTAACGCTCACCAAACGGAAATATGGCTCACTGACTGCGAGGTATATCTGCGATTTCTTGCCATCACCTATGCCATCACAATCATGATATCAAATTGTTTTGTTTATGAATACAGTTTTCCTTCTATTTTAGGTGTATATTGTTGTGACTTTATTATTTTTCACAGGAATATTGTGTGCGCGCTGATCAGTATTCCGATCAGACATTATCTGCGTCAAAGTGAAAACAAATATGTCAAAGTCAAGTAATAGTGTTGTTCGCTCAAATGTCAAGAATGGCAAATGATGTCGAAGAAAATCCTGGACCCACAATATATGATGTTGTTGATCCAAGTACAACAATATGTGCTGATTTTAGCCAAGGCAATACAAAACAATTTAAACAAAATGCTGGTAAACAATGTGTAGCCATGTCTTTGACTGCGATAATACATCATCAAATAACAAATATTAATGCATGGCATTCATCATTCCTAAATGTCACATTGTGTGCTGGAAATAGCCTTTATACTTGTATAAGCAATTCTGTTAATAAAACCTTCTTGCTTTTAACTGATGTGCCATAAATGGTTTCAGTTTCCGATAAAATATATTCTTTACAATATATAGTGACCCATTTGCCTGTGATTTGTTTATATCAACTAACAATCTAGCTACCTTATCATTCTTTGGAAAATGCACTCAATAATCTATATTTAGATTCTCAGTTAAATTATCAAGATTACTTGTTGACTGTTGATTGCAACATCTCGATCTAAATAAAGCTAGTGAAAGGGATATCACACGAGCAATCTTGCAAGCCAACAAGCAAATTAAAGTTACATTCGCTCCAAACACATCTAAAGCAACAGATATTTCCACTTCATAAACTGACTCCATATTGGAGGAACTCGCTTCCAATTTCAATAGTCAACATTAACACTTATAATAATAATTAAGTACCACAATACTACTTATTTCATTTCAATTTTACACTATTTTACCGTTCCCGTTCCAGTATACAATTACAACCTTCTGTATAGTGTAAAGTCTCAAATCAAGTTTCCAAATAATTTATACAATTGCACAAAACAATAAAAGCATTTCACATCGCACTATGACCTCTTGCATTTTTAAATGCGGATAGTTAAACATGGATATAGTGTTTTTTTAACATTTACTGTCCAGGGAGACACTTCGCTAGCGGTTAATGTCCGGGGGGACACTATCCGCTGGGACACCGGAATAGGTTACGAGCCTAATATCGCTGTCATAGAAGTTCACAATCACATCTCCATTCACCCTTTCCAATACGTTCACGTACATGCTTCGAACGCACTCACACAGCCTTCGAGGTATAGCGGTACTTGCTTGTACTGTATATCAGGGTTCTGCTTGCACGACTCTAAAGACAATTTTGAAATGCAATCAAGTGCATGTTTTCCGCTCCACTCACTGTCACTTCAATAACTTTATATACCTACCAAATGCAAACCAAACATCAACTACATGTACAACATGAGACCTACGTGCTATATCATTCTTTATTAACATGTCTGTTACAATTTATACAATCTGAATCAATCCCAGGGTTCACCTTTGAAATTTCATCAAAACTGACTACACTGCCCATGCACTGGCCTTTGAGGCAGCACTTTCCTTGCGATAGTAATTTCTAGTATAAATATTAACGTTGCAGTTATTAAAATTGAATGTTGGGCCGTTAGCCAAATGAGTGCTTTGATTGCATACAGTTATGGTTTGGTTTTCGCCGTTGACATTGCCGGGTCGGGTTTCAACAAGTGGCAGTGTCGGGAAGCATCTCGTTCAAATGAATCGCCGGGATTTTCAATATCTTGCTCCGTATTTTCTTCTGGATAAAGCACATCGCCATCGGGTTCCAGGTAGCTGCTCAAGAGGGATGACATTTTCTCCTGTTGTTGGATTGAAGGACGAATGCTATATGCTTCGATGGACTGATCAGATTTATGGCCAGTGACGGATTTTATGTGTCGAGTTTCGACATGTGCTTCGGACAAAGCGGTTACCGAAGTAGCTCTGATTGAGTGGTGGATCTATTCCTGCTTTTGTTGTCATCTGGCGAAGCATGTTGCCAACGTCGATTCACCGATGGGGGAATTATAATACCAGACAATAACATTGCTTTGAGCGTTGACGTTGCGGTCTGCATTTGGGCCTTTGGAAAAGGGCATCACAACTCGGATTCAAATGACTGAGGCAATTCTGGATGGTTTTAACGGGACAAAACCGTGACTGTGGTTTGGCAAATATTTTCCCGTCTGATTCGTCTTCGACATCACCGAGACCGCCTTGGTGGTTCTTCGTGGTAGGAATAGAGCCAGCAGCCTAGCCTCTCTATTTAACTCAAAATACACTTTCCCTTCTGCTGTGGATCTCAAGGCAAGCATGTTTGGTTTGAGCTGCCTCTGGTTCTCTCTTGCTCGTCTACCCAAGTAAAAAGCAAGGCAAAACCATGTTGTACGCAGTAGTTGTGCTGGGTCATCGCTGTCTGCAGGTCCTAGTTGACCACTGCTAAACAACAACTTTATTTGTTGTTGTGTTACTGGCTTTTTGTGTACCACTGAAGGCCTGTTATTCTGCCTGTTTTTCTGAGATGTTTAACAAAGGCGTCAAGTACGGAATTTGCTTCGGAGAAATTGGGGTCACCAATGATTGAAAAACCTTTGTTGTTTTGCTCGGTTTTGTGGACTTCTTAAAAACCTGTCAATGGCGTAAGTCCCGTCTGCTTGCCTAGCCGACGTGTAGAAGAGCTTCAGGCATGAATTCAACTCCGTTTTTGACATTTCGGTTATGTATGGACCTTTAGAAAGCTCAGTAGAAGACATGAACCAATCTAGAATTTTAAATATTTTAATATTGTTTGGTTTTAAAATAATTCCCGCGTTTTGTACGTACAAAAATTGCAAAAAAATATGTTCAGTATTTGTTTACTTTTTTGTTAAAGTTATTTATTGGCAATTACTTACCATTGAATATTTTAATTCCATACTGTGTTTTTGGTGTTGTATTATTCAGCAAAATTTGTATTTCATCCTCACTCACTTGGGCAAAACGTTCAGCCATTTTGTTTTTTTCATTACTAACCAATCAAATTGCAGAATAGCTCATATACGGTGTTTGCTGATCTTATAAATATATATATATATATATATATATATATATATATATATATATATATATATATATATATAAATCACGTCCCATCAAGAATAGTTTTTGCAGCCGAACGTTTATGTTGATAAACGTTCGGCTGCAGAAACTCTTCTTGATCGTGCCAAAACCATTCCAACAGTACAACGGAGTCCGCCAAGAAAATAGAAATAAAATACGTGAAAAGCGTCCTAATGGCCAATAGTTATTTATCTATCCGAACTTTTTCATTGGGAGTTCCTCGCACTCTAAGAATTATAAGTCAAAGGAAACCAATGAAGGCACAAACAACAAAGATTTTGCTGTACTTCCATATCTCCAAGGTATTTCTGAGAAGGTATTTCTGGCGTTTAAACCCACCGGTTTTTATTTATAATTAAATGTTTTCACAATTTTCATAATTAAATATCACCTACATGCATGCTTTTCTCTGGATGTCCACTCTAATCAATAACCTGCTGAGTTCCTTAAAGTATGAAAACTCCTAAAATGTCATCATATAAATAGCCTGCTAAGTTCTTTCTCAGTATGCTGATTGCCGTGTTGATTGCTGCACAATGTTACAACAGGAAACCACGTATGGAATCAGTACGTCTATCATGGGAGAACAAGTTATTAAATATATGCTTTATTAGCCGTATATGAGATCCCTAAAATAGAAATTATAAATGACACCTGAAAACGCTTCGGATTGACAATATCTTCATTCAAAGATGATATCCTAGCTGTAAATAATCATTGTTCAAGATACAAAGTAAAGAGATTGAAAATGTTATTGATTTTTTTCTACCTATATATAGGAATAATGGTCAGCAACCAGGCCAATAAAGTCTAATTCATAGATTATATAATGCAACAAATTAAACAAATTTGATGAACTCAAAAAAGTTCTCTGCGATTAAATGGTATAGCATGTGTCCGTTCAGGCCTAACGACTAACATACTAAACACAGGCATTTCCTTATAGACAATTGAAACTTGTTGACATTAGTATGTAAGGATAATGAGATACCCGCATCAGTCTAAACAGGTTGAAGCCGTAAGTTTAAATTTAGACCAGCAGGTTGAAGCCGGCTCAGAAGATCTTCTAAGCCTTCTGGGAGTACTTTACGGAAGAACAGATGTCGTAGCCCTAACCCCCTAATTAGCCCTAACTCACCTAATTAGTTTTCTAACCCGAAACCTCGCCTAACAACTTTTAACACTTGCTGACGGTCGGCACTAGAGGCAATCCACTGAGGGTCTTTAACCGAGTGGGGACTAGTACTAGTTGCTAAATTATATTTCTGCCAATAATCGCCAGTTGTCAAATACTCTTAGATTACCAATAATGGGTAATTCCACATCAGTATATTGTAGGATTCTAGAACTCAACCCCAACACAACACCAATCCTAACCCAACCAAGTGGGGACTACGACTAGTTTCTAAATTATTCAAGTTTCTTAATTTTTTAAAACACACAGGTTGGGAGTTAGGGTTACGATGAAGTTGAAGGCGGCATTTGGGCGGAGGATTAGGGTTAGGAAGACACTTAAGGCGGGGGGTTAGGGTTAGGATTTGTGTTGTGTTGGGGTTGGGTTCTAGAATCCTACAATTTACTGTTGTGGAATTACCCATCATTGGTAATCTAAAAGCATTTGACAATTGCCGATTATTGGTCTTTAATCTTATACTCCTAAAAACAGTTAAAAACAGTCAAAAACAGTTGGTAATATAGTAACTAGTCCTATTCCCCACTCGGTGAAAGACCCTAGGTGGATTTCCTCAAGTGCTGACCTATCCCCTCGTCTCCCATACTTGGGGAGAGAAGGCTTAGAAGAGCTTCTGAGCCGGCTTCAACCGCTGGTCTAAATTTAGACTTTACGTAGCATTGTAATAACATTGTAACCAACCCCAAAACATGAAAACAACAAAGATCCTAACCCCCGCCTAACGAGTTTTCTAACACTAACCTCCCGGGCCGTGTTTCACCCGTCCCGAATCCCACGACATCTATGGGTCCTAAATTAATAGATTAGTGAGAGAGACTAAGCATGTGGGACTAAAACGTATTACAATCCAGTAACTTACTGGTTACAATGCTATTACAACGCCAGTAATTTATTGCTTACACTATGCGATACTGGTGAATGTATGAGAAAGGAGGCTGGCGCAGGAAGAAGTTGGATGAAAGATAATTTTCGGCTTATCTTTTCAAACACAGATATCGAAATTAATCTTCGATTGAGATCCTCTTCGCGAATCAGTGATTACAGTGCAACACTGAAGAATATTATTCAGTGCTCACATTTACAGACTACGAAACTAAAATTGTACAAAGCAAATTTTACTTTTAAAACTCACTGCTAAGAATGTACTGTACATGACCCATGGTTCAAAATAAACTCTTGGGGCTAGAGGAATAGTAGTGCAACAAATCACAAGAAGCAAACAAGCAATACAACTCTACCATTTGAGTTCTCGTAGCTTAATAGTCAGAGCGTGATCTGAACTGGAGATCAGATTGAGAAGGTTGCGGGTTTTATTATCGTACGGCGCTCACAAACATTTTTCTGAGTTCGTGTTAAAGCTTGCAGAGTAGAAAACAATTTACGATATTTAATAGAATTCTTGAGAGGAACTTTCCATCCCTCAGAAGACTTGATTACCTTGAAGAGGTCTGTTTACAAAGCAAGGAACACTAAAGGTTAGGACACACGAAGGAACAAATCATGGAGGGCATGTTGTGGGGGATATTACCCCTGTTGAGGACACACGACGGGACATGTCAGAGAAGGAAAATAGAATAACGTACATTGATTGGTTTATTTTAATTTTGTCGCAGGGACTAGTTGCTGTTTATACGATGAGACATGCTGCGGGGAAAATGTTTTGTCCCAAGCGACAGGATTTGCATGGTGCATACGATGGGATTTGTCCCTGCAATATGTCCCTGACACGTCCGCGCGATTTGTCGTCTCGTGTGTCCAAACCTTAATGAATGAATAAATCAGTGACTCCAATACAACAAAGTACCCTCAATCGCGACATTTATTATTGTTTTGATGTGTAACATATTTTGTTTATATACAGCATTAATCGTATCTTTTATTTTTCAATATTCCCTATCAAGCAGACGCTGCTTATTTTAAATTGCTTGAATTAGAGGGTTTTAAGTAATATTTTGGAGAATAATCTATATAAATTGAGTAATTGTAATTGTCAGCGACAATCGCGTAATAAAAAAAATCGCGTATTAAAAAGTTTAAAGTTAAAAAGTAGAGTGCTGCGCAGGCAGAGGACAAAGTATCAAAGAGTAAATAAGGACATAATCTCAAAACAAAGATTATTAATAAAATTTATGTTTCATTTTCATCGCCGTCGCCATCCTATAGAGCTCCCCTAGTACTACTTTCACGCTATTTATTCTCTTGATGAAATTTATATTTTAAATCTTCCTGTCCGGCGCAATCAAAATCGGTAATTCAAGACTGACGAAGTCGTGAATCGAAAAACACGGCACACGGTAAAACAAGATTAAAAATTGAAACTCGACAAGAGCCAGACACATGAGATCCACTCACACGCCAAGTTTGATTTGATTTCATAAAAAAATCTGCGATTGGTGGCATTTTGAATTTCCATGATGCTACGCGGGTGTGAAGATGGCTTTTTTTAGAAAAATGAATGTTTTTCAACATGATTTATGACAGTTAATACTAATTTATATTAACATAATGTGTCTTATTCGGGAAATTTAAAAGCACAAGTAAAAGCCGGTTTATTGGGCTTTCAGGAAATGTATAGCTTTCGCAACAGTTATGGTTATTTCCAGAGATATCAATAGAACAAAGATGTGGTTCGATTTCGGATGTTGTTCAGCCCGACCGGAAATAATTAATGACTAATCTTACAACTAATCTGAAAAAAACACCTGCAGCAATGACAGGCAATACAAAGTCACAGCAATTTAATTAAATCGTTACGTCCTTCTTAAAATATATGTTGGAGAATATAAACCATCTGCCTGACAACACTCCAAGATATGGATGTACTTTTTATTTTCATTGCGTTTACTACTTTGGTAAACGCTGACAGAAATCGAAATCTTAAATCTTGCAAAAAATTCAAAAATATTCCGAAACTTCATGTAAAATGGTGGAATTGTCGACCGTATATTTACGACGCAAAAACAAATAAAAGTGGTATAGCTGCTCGAGGTAAGTATATACGTCTTCGAAAAAAGTTTAAACTACCTTTAGTTAAATAATCAGTGGAAGTTTAGGTATATACCAGCAACAATTCAAATAATTGAATTGTAACTTAAGCTGGTTAGAGTGGTAAAAGGTAAGAGGAAAGTAATATTTTTGCTTCGTTTTCACACCAAATGATCAAACAGCAGTTAATGCTCGACACAATCTGATAAGAATCGTAGAGCCTAATTTATTGTGGAAAATGACCGCACTATATGCTACATGCGTTGATTGGGAGACCTCGGGTTCGATTCCCTGTTGGGGCAGTCAGATTTTTCATGTACATATATTTGACAAATACCGTAATTATTCGAATAAACGCCTCCCTCGAATAAACGCTTCCCTCGAATAAACGCCGCAGGGACAAGCAAAAATATTAATAAACGCCGCCCTCGAATAAACGCCGCACCTGAAGCGCCAAAAATTTAATAAACGCCGCGGCGTTTGAAAGCGCCACCAAGAAAAACCATTTTGCAGTGGATTCTGGATTCCTGGGATGAATTGCCTACAGATGTCATCAAGAAATCGTTCAAAAGTTGTGCATTGAACCTTCCAGTTGACGGCTCAGAAGATGATGCGATTCACTGTTTCAAGGAGGGACAGCCGTGCAACACTGGACAAGCCGTCCTGAAATCACAACTGGATATTCTCGACGAGCCAGAAACGAATCCTTTCGACACTGAATAATACACGTCTTCCGATGTTGAAGAGGCATGCCCTACTATTCAGCTGTTAGACTCGGACCACGAAGGAGACAGTGACATTGAAATAGAATGAAACTTAGTCATTATATAAGACAGTGAACAGTTAAATTTTCATATATATTTATATATATATTTAAAAGACATATGAATTTTATTCTTAGTTTTTTAATAAATTCACAGTTGTTGTTACAAAATTTGCAATAAACGCCGCCCTCGAATAAACGCCGCCCTCGAATAAACGCCGCACCTGAAGCGCCAAAAATTTAATAAACGCCGCGGCGTTTATTCGAATAATTACGGTATGTATACTTAATCATATATACGATCTATTGAACAGGTTAAGAATATGCGTTAATATACACAATGTTGTAGTGAATGTGGGAGAGCTCGGAGTAGACAGACGATACATGGACGATCGTCAAGCTCATATCCTCAGAAACATGATACGGGACTTTGAATCATGATACGGGACTTTGAAACATGATACGGGACTTTGAATCATGATACGGGACTTTGAAACATGATACGGGACTTTGAATCATGATACGGGACTTTGAAACATGATACGGGACTTTGAAACATGATACGGGACTTTGAATCATGATACGGGACTTTGAAACATGATACGGGACTTTTGAAACATGATACGGGACTTTGAATCATGATACGGGACTTTGAAACATGATACGGGACTTTGAATCATGATACGGGACTTTGAAACATGATACGGGACTTTGAATCATGATACGGGACTTTGAAACATGATACGGGACTTTGAAACATGATACGGGACTTTGAAACATGATACGGGACTTTGAATCATGATACGGGACTTTGAAACATGATACGGGACTTTGAATCATGATACGGGACTTTGAAACATGATACGGGACTTTGAAACATGATACGGGACTTTGAATCATGTTTCTGAGGATATATGAGCTTGACGATCGTCCACGTATCGTCTAGGTTAAGAATATATTGAAAAAAATTAAAATAATGAAAATGGCTATAAATGGCATAATGTAATTTAGACTATCTAATTCCAAATCTGTTTTCAGAATTGAAAACGGTTAAATATTGACCGAGATAACGTTAAAAATAATACACAACGAAGCAGCCTCCTCATTGCCAATTAATTACTAAGTACATAACCGGTTTTTACGAAGGATATATATGTTTTCATAATATAATAGACACGTACGTTATGTATTTAGACTCGTTAATTCCAAAACTGCAGTTTTCAGAATTGAAATCGGTTAAATATTGGCCGACATAACTAAAAAAATAAAAAAATAAATTTCTACGACGAAACGGCCTTTTGCAAATTATGATCAACAAATTAATACACAGCGTGCGAGGTCTGGGGACCATGGATGGAGAACATCCCACATGGGGGTGTTAGGATGAAACTCTTGGTAGAAAAAGCGAGCGAGGGGATTATTGCGGATTCGTATTTCTAGTACAATCAGACACTAATGAATTTAAGTTGTAGCTATATGGGTTACATAGCTACAATCAGCTACCATAAATAGCTACAATCAGCTACCATCAGTTACCATAGCAAGTTGTGCAAACTTTATTTCTGGTTTTGTTAAGTTTCCTATCCAGTCCCCCCTTCCATTAGTATTAACAGCTTATTAACTGGGCGTAAATTCTGTACAGTGAAATATCGGAGCGATGTTTTTAGTGCGGACTGTGTAGAACTGCAGACTAGTTTCTTAATTATTCTGATGTCATTATTGTCACGTCATCTGATTCCTTGAAGAAGTCTTCTCCGAACTGAAGTCTGTTACGAATGTGGTCTGATGTAGTCTGATATTGATTTAATTCTCGAATTGATTCTAAATAAACGAATATTGTCTAAGTTGTATACGTTTTATACACGGACCAAGAGAGCGCTGCGACGAGAGATACCTGTATGTTCTAACAATGGAGGTCCGATATTTCTCTGTTTATGAGACGGAACAAGAGAGGTCAATAAGCTGTTTATTATGCACAAGGCCTCAATTACGAGAACCTTTCAACAGTCCTATGTATGGCTTCGCTAGCATCCATTTATTAGATTCACTTTCTTGTTTAGTTTTCAAAGGTAAAGATGAACAGATTTGATGTCGCGCATTTTACTTCGTTTTATTTTTCATATGGCTTGGTTTCCCTTTAACTTTTCGCGGAATATATTTAAACTACGCAATCTGACGTGTTTGGCATTTAATACATTGCACACGTCTAATTCAACAGTGAAATACAAAGAAAGTTTGGCTCTGAACTTTAAACAGACCTGTTTAGACAAAATTCGCCCAATTCCCGAACTTTCTTTGTATTTCACTGTTGATTAACTCTGCAATGTTTTTATACGTTTTAGATGTTTTATAATTCTTCCCGAGAGAATACATATACATGTATAATTACGTAACGCTAGTGAATATGTACTGTCAGTAGTCTGAAATGAGACACAAATGTCCATGATCAATGTAGTTATGTGACAAATTTTATTAAAATCGTTACAGACCGGACAAAAGCACCAAACTTTGCACACAACTACCTTTGGGTGCGAGGTTTTAAAAAATCCTATGCTCCAAAAAATATGCTCAATAGGAGACGATGTTGTCTATTTTTGGAGAATATTAGGCACTTTGCGTATAATATCCACTTTGAATTAGGAAATCATAATGCATACGTATGTAGACTGGTGTAAATCTGTATTAATAAATATTCCGTGAAGAAATTGACTACAGGTACGTGATAAATATCTGCAAAATGTGGTGCAAATTATATTAACGTATACTGTTGCATGCGTTTATCTTACATTTATGTACATTTCTAACACAATTTACATTATCTTCATTTGAATACTCCTGAATGGTATTTAACTTACGATATTGAAATTTAATCAATGATTTCAAACTGAAACAGCATATATAACACGCTGGACTGAAATTATAATAACTTGAGCCCGCGTAATAGTCAGCGGGCTGTCTAAATAAACTACAAACCTTTTTGGAGAAAACAGCTGGAATTTTGATCAAGAAAATATGTTAAAGAAGCCGAATATTATCCAAATACACTTCAAATGCAATAGGCAAGGTAAGTAGATATTTCCATAATTAAGAATGCCTCTCTTTTCACATGTTTTGGAGTGATTCAAACTTTTTTATCACGAACATAAATTTCCCGCCAAAAAACCACAAACACTTTTATAGAGTGCACTGATTGTGAATGATAGCGTATTTATTCTTTCTGTTTGTTTCTAGCATTCCGACTACAGTTAGTTATACAGAGTTACATCTTAATTTTAATATTACTCGGGAGCGTACATTGTAAGAACACTATGGACTGGACATTGTGTGTTATTTGTCAAAAATCTACTTCAGAACCACTATCCTGCCCACAACATTCGGCTAACAGGCGTAATCCATTTAATGTATATAAAGACTTCATTGAAAATGTAGCGGAATTCGAGAAATTGAACACATTGCCTGTTATTGCCTGCAAAATGTAGTATTGTGTCAGCTGGCAGGTCCGATAAATCAATTGAAAGTTGCAAAGTCAACAAAGCATCATGGCATCGTTCGTGTCATCAAAGATTTAATGTATTGTTTAATAAACGAGCAGCAGTGTTTTATCAGATATAAAACACGATGGCCGTAGTCCGAGTGTTTTAGATCTGATAAAACACGTGCTGCGAGTTTATTAAACGGCTTCAAACACGACCCATTTGATAAAGGTCGGGTGACACGTGCGATTTTTTTCTCGCGCCAGCAACGCAACGGGTCAAATTTCATTGCGTTGCCCGCGCGAGCGAAGTGGTTACACGAGCAATGATAGCTTAGCCGCGTCGGAATTATTAACATGAAAAAACCGGGAACTAGTGTTTTGCCAACATCGCACCAACATGGCTCGAAGAAAGAACTCGTGGTCATAGCAATGCTTTTGTTGGAAGAGGATGACGAAGACGTCGCATAGATGTTCTCAAACTGTGGAATTTCTTCTCGAGAACTTCGATTGTGAACCTGTACCCAAGCGATTTTACAAGCTCATCTTTCGCCTTGTTTGCGCTCCACAGAATAGGATGATCGCGATAAAACTCTAGTAACACTTTTTCACGTCGTCTGCTGCTATTTTCTCCGAGTTCTGTTGAACTACGTCGACCAAAGGTTGAGAGGCTTCCAAATGCCATGGATAGTAAATAGACTGGATAGGAAACTAAGATCACGTGCGACGTTTCCAGCATGCTGATTGGTTTAGGCACCAGTTGGTCGCGTGAAAACCTAGTTGCAAATCGTGATGTCACAAAATCACCATAAATCGCAACGTTTAGCAATAATACAGCGAAAAATGATAGTCAAACTACCAAAAAATATCACAATGCCACTTTACGATGGGATATCCGACTACCATTACTCATTTTAGGCGAAAAGATCCAACTTTAGACGGTGAAAAACGCGTCCCAAATTTCAACTAAAACAACGGTAGTTTTGCGACGCCAGTTTCTTCACCACAAAACGAAAACAGCTGAAACAAAGACGAACAACATTTACCTCGATCATTTGGTCGTGGCTTAGGCAGGTTTGTAAGACGATGAAACATTTTGGAATCTCAATATAGCTACTTGAATACGAAAATATGGAGAAGTCGAAGAGAAACTCAGCAAAATCTGTGTACTCGTGACATCTTCGTGACATCACGAATTTCAACTAGGTTTTCACGCTGACGTCAACCAGTTTCCTATCCAGTCTATTTACTGTCCATGCAAATACTCGTCCATGTTTGTTTGTTTAGGAATAAACAGAAAGAAACGAGCCTGCGCTACAGCACACTGGCCATACAAAAGCGAATTTCATTGGATGGCTTAAAATAATCATTGCGTTTCCTGCTGAAACAATGCCTGGGTAATTTGATATTTTCGGCAATCGTTGCCGAAAGTTCAAACATTTCAACTTTCCGCAACGATTGCCGAACGCATCGGGTTACAATTGCGTTACCGCGCCAGATATGCGACACGTGCAATTTCATCACTCGCGCCGGCAACGCAATGAAATTTGACCCGTTGCGTTGCCGGCGCGAGAAAAAAATCGCACGTGTCACCCGACCTTAAGTTCATTGGCGTAGTAATTTTGAAAATCGATGTTGTCTAAGCCGAGAAAATCAAAGATAAAATTTATGTAAATCAGGACGAATCTTTATCACATTTAAAACCACGATACGATAGTGATTTTCTTTTGTCTTTTCCTCATGAATTATTAATGAGTGTTTGAAAGGGAGTTTAAGATTCGACGGCTACTGACAACTGACTACGAGTTTAGACGAGCAACGGACTGGGTCGAATACGGCAGTCAGATCCTCGCGCGTTGTCATGAAAACATGTTAAGATACACGAAAACGTTCGGAGTACGTATTTAATAAACACGAAACATGTCCTTTGCAAAAGTAAGGGAAACACTGATATATAGTTTTGCGGATGACTTACTTACCGACGAAGAATTTGTTTTGCTCTATGATCAATATACAAGTGCTAACCCACCATTTCCTATTGGGATTACGACCCTTTTCAACTGGAATCAATGGATTTGTGCGAATGTGTTGCGGAGTTTCGAGTGCAAAAGTGTGATATTCCTACTGGTTGATTTACTTAGAGTCCCTGACCGCTTTGTTTGCCCACAAGGGACGGTTCAGGATTGGAAGGGCTGTGTGTTTTGTTAAAACGTGTCACCTACCCATGCAGGTATTCAGACATGATTTATCGCTTTGCCCAGCCAGTGGCTGAGCTATGTATGATATCGAACAGTGTACTGGACTGGATGTACAACACACATGGGCATCGCCTTACATCTTTTGATCAACCGTTTCTGTCTCCGGCGGCACTGCAGACCTACGCAAGGAGCATCGCTAGAAAAGGTACTCCATTAAATAATTGCTTCGGCTTTATTGATGGGACAGTTCGCCGTATATGTCGTCCGAACCAGCGGCGTACTCGCCAGGCCTGCTAGAGTGGGGTGGACAAAAGCACAAGGAAGTCTAGGGGGACCGGGGGTATGCTCCCCCGGTCCCCCTAGAAACTTTATCACCCTAGGGTTTCATCTTTTCTCCACGGATTTGAACAAACTAAAAAATCGGTCCTGATGATAATTGGGGTAGCGCCTCCAGCTCAAATAACTACTATACATACGAAGCGATCAGGTTCGCCGTTTGCAACAATACTCTGCAAACATACATTGTCACAAGTCACAATATTCATTACCCCCCCCCCCCCCCCCCCCCCCCCCCCCCCAACAATTTTCTCCACGGATTTGAACAAACTAAAAAATCGGTCCTGATGATAATTGGGGTGAAATCAAAACCAAAGGGTGGTTTATTATGGACATAAACGCGTCCACGCGTTAAAGTTTCAATCAGTTACCATTCCTAATGGTCTTATAGCCAATCTTTTTGGGCCTGTGGAACACAATCGCCATGACGCTGGCATGCTAAAGGACTCTGGACTTTTGCAGAATTGCAGAGGGTTGCCCAAACGCGCACAGGAGACGTCCTTTGTCTATATGGAGACCCAGCGTATCCCCTACGGCCTCACCTTATGGGCCCATATCGCCAAGGAGTTATAACAAACGACATGAAAGCTTTTAATAAAACAATGAGTAAAGTGCGGATCTCGGTTGAGTGGCTGTTTGCCGACATTGTTAACTATTTTAAATGTATAGATTATAAAAAGAACTTAAAGATTGGTTTAAGTGCTGTTGGAAAGCAATACATCATATGTGCTTTTATGAGAAATATTCTCACATGTTTATATGGAAATCAAACCTCTAAATATCTTGAATTAGATCCACCAACAATTCAGGAATACTTACAATAATTTTGTGTAGATTGTCAGTAGTGTAACTAGGGTTTAAGCGGCCCAGTTCAGAGTGAAGGCTCGGGGCTCTTCCTAGGGCAGTCTTGGAGCAGAAATGTTTTGAAAATGACAATCCATACAATTTGAGAACCCTTTTGAAGAAAATATCTAAATTTTTAATTTTGGAACCCTTGGGGCCCCCTAATAATACATTGAAAGATATAGAAAATAGCTGCAGTTTTAGTCATGATTCAAGTGCAAGACTTCACGTGACCTAAGTGATTTCATTGGTCATTTGCTCATATTTAACTAAAGCCAGTTTTCCACTAGGGAGAATTTTTCTTTGGCTTCTGGTCTCTCACGCTAAACTGATGTGAAAATACAAAGAAAAATCCTGTTGCATGTGGAAAATTTTGCCAATTGGAAAACTGGCTTAAGGCTTGCATGGTTTATACATACTAAGAGCATACCAAACCAAAAATTTGGCTTGCTCATAATTGTTCATGTATAAATCAAACAGCATTCAACTGCAAAAATAAATAAATTAGTTCAGTTCACTCAAGATCTATCATGCTGTATGAACCAGGCCTAAGTAATTCTTAATTTAAAAGTCTTTGCATTGGTTAAGCATGTCAACAAGCCTGCTGCCTCAATGATCAGAGCTCCAAATAGAAAATTATGGCCTTCCATTTCATAGTTTTTTGCCAGGCCAAATAAATTATGGTGTGCAATTTCTTAGATATGAACTTTCAAGAAGAAAATATGTTACTTCTTAAAGCAAGTAAAGTGAACAAAAATTATTTTCACTTCCATTTCTGGAATTTGGCATGCTGGTGGCAGGTCATTATTTTGAGCTCTGAATGTCAATTTCGAAGAGTTTATTTGTGTTTACCAGTGCTAATATTTCATTAAAACAATTATCTTTCTTACAAACAAAACAACTTGAAGTATTTGTTTATTGCTTTTTTACATTTAATCCTTAATAATAATAATAATAATAATAATACATTTAAGCATCACCCAATGTCTCGATGCTTTACAAGGTGAATATAATTTACAATGAATAAAGTATATAAAAACAATCTAATGGCTAGAAATAGTTAGTAAATAAATAAGTTTTAAGAGTAGATTTAAAAACGTCAATAGAATCTAAAGTTTTAATGACTGTAGGAAGAGAGTTCCAGAGTTTGGCAGCGACAACTCCGAACGATCTATCACCATAGTTCTTCGTATTTGATTTGGGAACAACCAGCAAACTTTGACTTGATGATCTCAGAGAACGACCAGGATTGTATAACGATATAAGCTTGATATAAATACAACCTTTATGTTTAAATTATCAAACTGAAACTATATTAAAGTATAACAACAACATGACAGCAATATTGTTAATTTCCATGTATTTCCAAGTGAAATATAAACCAGATTATTCAAAAAATGTTTCTCACTTTTTAGCAAGCTTTTCGAGCATAGCCATCATAATTGTTTGGGCACTTGTTTGCATTTGCATTTGTTGCTGAAGTTGCTGTTGCACAACTTGAAACTGCTGTTGTTGTAAATTATTCTGTTGTTGCATCTGTTGCGTTTGTAGCTGCATTTGCTCCTGCAGCTGTTGTTGGCGTTGTTGTTCCGCACAAATTCTTTCATATCCTAGTTTCATTTGTTCTTTCCGAAATTCGAGCTCTTCCCTATTCAGCTCTGCAGTGTTTTTGCTCTTTGTTTGTAGGTATGTAGGTATAAGAGCATCAGAGCCATTTCTTCTCTGTCTTTTCCTTCTAGGAGCATCCTTGCTTTTTGGTGTGCTGTCCGACTCTTCATCAGGATTCTCAGAGTCCAAGTCTTCAGAACCGCAAGTAGGACGTGTTTTACTCCACGTTTTCATGGCTTCATCTCTCACTGATAGCGCTTTTTGCATATATTTGGTCTCAGATATTTTGCTAGTAGAAGCCTGATCACATCTTATAGAATTAATAATTTCAACGATTTCTTGTAGCAGAATTTCATTTTCAGTTGGCGGACTTGGGTTAATTCCAGTTGCTTTCTCTTGAGACCTTTCCTTTGCTTTAAAGTCACTCGAAAGTTTGTTAAACCTTTCGCGAACGCTTCTCTGGTCTCGGTGGTTTTCCTTAAAACATGAGTATGAATTTAAAATCTGTGCGATTTCGGACCATTTTTGTCCAGATTCTTTGCTTCGCACTCGACACAAGTACATGTATGGTTCTGTTACTCTCACTTCTAGCAAAAGAGAATTGTCTTTTCTGTCATCCTAACGAAATATATTATTTAAATTGTTTCTCGCTTGACCACTTTGGGAAGTTACCTCTGTCGGATTTACGCCATGAGCATGGCTGTCAGACAACTACATTATTTCAAATCTAGAAGCATGTACAATACGAAAAGAAACGACTTCATAATCGCATAATCGATAACAAATACGGGCAAAAATTTTCTCCTATCAGGGTGGAAACCAAATATACTTACCAGTTTGAAATATGAAACTCTGATAAATAAAAACGCTCATCCGTAGTGGACAACGAAAACACAACGTGAAATCCCTCGACTACCAACCGTAGCAGATTAACGACGGTTGTTGAGCGTGCGCAGAACAACTAGTTCCAGTCCACTTTCGAAAACGTCCGTAGTCGTAGTCCGTAGTCGTCGAATCTTAAACTCCCTAATAACTCAAAACTACAGAGAGAGAAAGAAAGGAAACGCAAACTAGAGACAGAAACTGAAACACGTCGATCAAAACGACAATCTATCGCTTGTTCCGCAGAAAAGAACAGGGAAGCTTCATGAATATAGCACATTCTCTTCTGGAAATACCCTTAAGCATATGGCATTAGAAATGCAAGATACAGCTCTCATGACCAAATTAAGTGCTGGCGACGTGGTTGCTATTGAAGCCAAATACCATCTTCAGCTTGGAATGTCCTCTTTAAGTTGTCTGATCTGCATAATTTATATGAACAGCGCCTTAAAGAGTAGTTCGGTGTTGATATTACCATTAACAAAACGCGAATAAAGGAAAAGTTGCTCGAACAGTTTTCTGGTATGGGTTTGCAAGAACAGTGTGACGGCCGAAATACTGTGCTCTTATTTCCTGAAGGTATATGCAGAAGATTCTGAAAGATGCCAACATCGATCATAACTATGATAACGAAGCTCTTCTGTTCGCTAAATTTGCGAGAATATGCAGACAAGAAATCCTCTCTGTAGACACCACATTTTCTGGGGCGTTTTCGGCAAATTGCCAAAGAGATATCACTCCCATCATCAACCAACTTGTTTCCATGATACTGTACGGGCCAAACGGCATTAAAGATAGAGCAGATGAACCTCAAGCTTGTCTCACCATCTCTCAGCTACTTCTCTTTAACAGTAAAAAACGAGGAAAACCGTCATCGACTCAGAACAGACATTCACCAGAACAAGAACCACCTCTTCCTTTATACATTGGTTTAAATCTTCACAGCCAAACTAGAAGCAAAGGACATGTTGATCATATGGCAAACTTGGAAATAAGTGTCTCCTATGATAGAGCGGTTTGTCAGGTTGAAAATAAACTAGCGCTGTCAGTCTGCCAGCAGTTCAATATAGACGGCATTGTTTGTCCCTCACGCTTACGTAAAGGGATCTTTACTGTCGGTGCACCGTAGACAATATTGATCACAACCCATCATCTACTACAGCCGAAGGGTCTCTGCACGGGACCGGAATCAGCATCGTGCAGTTTCCAATGCCGGAAAATCAAGGGGTATGTAGAATTAGCCAGACTTTTAACACAGTTTGAGGAACAATACATACCAGAACCAAATTCAGAAACCGAGTGCACCCACCACGAAGAGGGCCTTTCGCATCAAATGAGATTTCATCACCAAGTAAATAACTTAGTTGACAAAATCAATGGATTCGGCAATCCATTTGAAGATCAATGTCAAGAATTGCCGGTTATACTCAATACCAGAGAGTGCGCGCTGATGATTCTGTTGTGGCTACAGTTTTCCAAATTGAGGAACTTGGTGAAACACAGTATGAACAGTTCAGAAAGGAGGTACTGGAAGACAGATCCAAGTCAATCCACGCAACTATAAGAAATAACTCGTTGCCATTGTTCAGCACAGCACAGCAAAGCGAAAAACTAAAGCAACAGCGAAGCAAGTTAAAGCGATACGCCATGACGTCGGACTATTCGGACGTTTGTATATATATAGGCAACCAACAGCGTGAAGGTGATCAAGATGAGTTCTTTTCCCACGAAAACCAAGCCTATCCTCCATCACTTTCTGACTATGGAAAACTCCGTTTGGGTACTAAGTCAGACCTACTAAAGCTGTTGTCAAATTCAGATACGAAACTTTTGCAAAATTATTGATGGTGGTGCACTGATCCATATTCTGACCCCAAAGAATGTGACCATATTTTCAAAGTATGCTGACCAAGTCTTCATGTCATTCATCAAAGGAGAATTACTGGCTGTGAAAAGAATAGATATTGTGTGGGATCAATATCTACAAGACAGCATCAAGAGCGCCACAAGGGAGAAACATGGAACTGGCGTACGAGTGAAAGTTGCCCCCCCAGGCTAAAATACCAAGAAAATGGAATGTATTCCTTCGTGATAGAAAGAACAAGACGGAATTATTCGACTTATTTTCAAAAGCGGTTCAAAACGCAGAATGGCACGGAACGAAGGAGATCTACATCACCAAAGGTACCTCAGTTATATCCAAGGGTAGTGCCCAACCAATGATGCAGGATTGCACACACGAAGAGGCAGATACTAGAGTTATTGTCCATTTACTTCATGCTTTAAAAAATTCGTACTGTTGACACAGATATAGTCGTTCTATCGATTGGCCATTTCTTTGATATACAAGAGAACCATCAACAAATTGACCTATGGGTGGCGTTTGGCGTTGGCAAGAACTTCCAGGACATCCACATTAATTCAATATGCAACGAACTGAGTAGGGAGCAATCACGTGCGCTTCCTATCTTCCACGCATTTTCTGGCTGCGACACAACTTCTTCCTTCTGCCGAAAGGGGAAAAAACTGCCCTACGGTAAACGTGGAAGTCGTACCCTGAGGTCACAGATGCCTTCCTCAACATGCGAGAACACTCCTTTGAAGTAATGACCTGCTCTTCGCCACAATTCCAGATGTTGGAAAGAATGACAGTTTTTATGTATGACAAGAACATTGTTGCATTCAGTCAATGTTGCACGGAGGGTACTGTTCTCCAAGAAAGGAAGATCACTTGAAAATATTCCACCCACACAGGTAATTGACAAATAAATTATTTCCAATTCACCACTTGCACGCTGAGAAGCACGTGTAGTTGTCACGTGGTTAAAATGTAAACAAATACGAAAGTTCGTACAATCGTCCGCAATGCTGGCTGATAGTTCCGCAATAGCGGATAGTGTTGAAAGTGTTCACTTATTGACAAATATCTCAACCCCAAAGCTCTTATATTTAGTTCTACGTGGACAAACTATAAAAGTAAATGTGGAACGTGGCTTTATTTCTGTAAAACCTGTTCTAGTTCAAACGATTAAGGATTTTATAGGATTTATAAATCATCGAAGGCACGAACTTCCTTGTGACTAGTATATGTGCGTAGGTTGTGGTTTTAGTTTGACATGGCTTATTTATTTCCCTTACGTTAAGGAAGGGATGGTCATATAATCTGTTAGATTATGCGTGCACGCTTCCTATATCGAAACGCATAAATTGAAACTGTAAATACTAAAGTAATATACTTGAAATAAAGCGGAGTTGAGTCTTGAACTTGTGTCTGTGAATATACGCGCTACGTAACCGGATATAAAAATGTCTCGCGCAAAATCAAATGATAAATTCAAATCAATGAGCATGCGAGAACTGATCATGGTGTTTCTGTAAGTGGACATTTGAAGCCTGTTTTGATAGATATAGCTGCTTCGGTAGAAAAAATGGAGCTACCACTTGACCCAAATTTCGAAAAGGATGACCAAGAAAGAAGTCTGAAGCAACGATTATTTATTTATGACATGCAAATTATGGTCCATTTGAAATGAAAACAGCAAATAACTTCATCGATGCGCCACCATTCGGATTGTTCGATATTTTCAATCATTTAATTTATCACTCGACTGAGTATGATAAACAAGGTCTTGCTTCGGATAAGTCGTATGATGATTACAGATTGTTCGTTGATGGCTATGTGGAAACTCTGGATACATTAACGTTAAAAGATTGTGGAGTGTGTATGTTGGAAAAGTGCAGCCAAGCATGTGAGCTAAAACTGATGACGGAAAAAGGTTTTACGATTTATGGTTTATTCTCGAAGGAAGAGGACCCAACAAAGGCAGTGTACTCGATGCATTTTGTAAGTGCAAAGGTGGAAGAGATGGGGGATGTAAACACATCGCTGCAGCAATGTATTCACTGGAAGATTTATTAAACAATCCAGAGAGCGAAAGTGTAACGAGTGGTCCATGTCAGTGGATAAGAAAACCTCCTGCAACAATTGAGCCTTGTGAAGTAGAAGAGATGCTCATTACGAAATGTAAAGCGCCTACCTTGAAGAAGAAAAAACGAACTTACGAATGGCTAAAGAAGAAAGATTTTGATTTGCGACAGAATAAGCACAAGAAGAGCACACAAGAAGAACTAATACTATTCACATCCAGAATGGAATCCTTGAATAGAATCTCACCCATTTTCCAACTAATGAAGAAATTATACCCAACCACCACAGCTCCCACCAGTACTACAGCTCCAATTGAAACACCATCACCCATTGACATTGGTATAAACACAAGTGATCACGAGAGCCTGAGGGGAACCATGATGACTAAGGTAACAAAACTGTTGTGTGAAAATCAATCACTGAAGCCAACAGAACTGGTTCATAGTTTATGTTTTAGTGACAATGAAATCACCAAGATAAACAATGAAACAATAGGTCAGTGGCAGTGTAAAGAGTGGTATATTCAAAAGCAGGGTTTTTTAACTGCATCAAAATGCAAAACATATTGTACAAGGCAAACCACTATTCAGAGGAAAGGTCTAAAGGAAACAACCCAACTTGCAAAACAAACTGTTTCAATTCCATACATTCCCAGCACCAATAACTATGATGATGCTGAAAAGAATCCAAGGGCATGGGGACTTCAAAATGAAGAAAGTGCAAGACAAGCATATCTGAAGGTACAAAACCATCTTCACCACAACGTCAAGCTACATAACTGTGGTTTCATGATATCAACTTCAAAGTCTTTTCTGGGTGCAACTCTTGACAACATTCGCAGCTGCGGATGCATTACTGGTTGCAGTAGAGTGGTTGTGGAGTACAAGTGTCCTTGGACACACCGAAATGAAGATCCTAAGACAGCATTTCTCAGCCCAGTTATTGGAGGTGTTGATGCATGTCAAAGGCAAATTTCAGTTGAAAAACACTTGTAGATACTTCTATCAAGTACAAATGCAGATGTTTGTCAGTGCCTTAAGGATGTGTGATTTTGTTGTGTGGACAACCAAATTGGAATACATTGCACCGAGATACCATACAATGAGACATTTATATCAGAGGTCAACCTACTACTGGAGAGATTTTGGATTTCCCAGATTGCTCCATTGCTGATATCACAGACTCAAAGTTTGGTTGAGAAAGGTAAATAAAGTAGGAAATATTAATAATTATAGGATAATTAATATATATATATATATATATATATATATATATATATATGCGCATTACAATTCAAATTTTTAATATTTATTTCAGACAACAATCTTAGCCTTTATGAGAAAACAACCGCGAGTAATTCTGACATCTTCAAAGGTACCTTTTATTTGGCATATTATTTTTAACAACTTATAAGTGATTATATATAGGAATCAGCTTGTATGCATGTGCCATGATAGAAAAATGTTAACTTTTCAATTGCTACTGTAATTATTATACAAATTGAACTTAATAGTTCAATTTGCTTACGTTCAGTTGCAAATTTATGTGTAGAATCTGAAAATGAAATAGTAGTGTTGAAAACAAAGGATGACCAACATGGTGATCAAGAAGACCTGCATTCAAGTTCAGCACAATCTGTACCAATTAATGGCATTGACATCACAAAAGGTGACATAGAGACATTGAGTCCAGGAATGCAGATGAATGACAACGTTGCAACTGCCTTACTGAGGTAAAACATGCCAATGTGGTTTATATATATATATATAATATATATATATATATATATATATATATATATATATATATATATATATATATATATATATATATATATATATATATATATATATATATATATATATATATATATATATATATAGGTAATATTTGGCATTTCACTCGATCAAACTACATGTTGAAAGGATTTATGGTGAAGGAAAATTTCGAGTGTTGGAATACATACATTTTAAGACCAAACCGGGACCAGTTGCGAAAAATGCAACTTAGCGGCCTTCCGGTAGGAATTGAACCCGCGACCCTGCGATTGCTAGTGCAGTGCTCTGACCACTGAGCTACGGAAGCCGTTGCCGAGAGCCTAGTCACGAGTTCTGTATATATAGTGGTAATGCCGGGATAAGATTCTGAGTATATTATAGGTAATATTTGGCATTTCACTCGATCAAACTACATGTTGAAAGGATTTATGGTGAAGGAAAATTTCGAGTGTTGGAATACATACATTTTAAGACCAAACCGGGACCAGTTGCGAAAAATGCAACTTAGCGGCCTTCCGGTAGGAATTGAACCCGCGACCCTGCGATTGCTAGTGCAGTGCTCTGACCACTGAGCTACGGAAGCCGTTGCCGAGAGCCTAGTCACGAGTTCTGTATATATAGTGGTAATGCCGGGATAAGATTCTGAGTATATTATAGGTAATATTTGGCATTTCACTCGATCAAACTACATGTTGAAAGGATTTATGGTGAAGGAAAATTTCGAGTGTTGGAATACATACATTTTAAGACCAAACCGGGACCAGTTGCGAAAAATGCAACTTAGCGGCCTTCCGGTAGGAATTGAACCCGCGACCCTGCGATTGCTAGTGCAGTGCTCTGACCACTGAGCTACGGAAGCCGTTGCCGAGAGCCTAGTCACGAGTTCTGTATATATAGTGGTAATGCCGGGATAAGATTCTGAGTATATTATAGGTAATATTTGGCATTTCACTCGATCAAACTACATGTTGAAAGGATTTATGGTGAAGGAAAATTTCGAGTGTTGGAATACATACATTTTAAGACCAAACCGGGACCAGTTGCGAAAAATGCAACTTAGCGGCCTTCCGGTAGGAATTGAACCCGCGACCCTGCGATTGGTAGGAATTGAACCCGCTTCCGTAGCTCAGTGGTCAGAGCACTGCACTAGCAATCGCAGGGTCGCGGGTTCAATTCCTACCGGAAGGCCGCTAAGTTGCATTTTTCGCAACTGGTCCCGGTTTGGTCTTAAAATGTATGTATTCCAACACTCGAAATTTTCCTTCACCATAAATCCTTTCAACATGTAGTTTGATCGAGTGAAATGCCAAATATTACCTATAATATACTCAGAATCTTATCCCGGCATTACCACTATATATACAGAACTCGTGACTAGGCTCTCGGCAACGGCTTCCGTAGCTCAGTGGTCAGAGCACTGCACTAGCAATCGCAGGGTCGCGGGTTCAATTCCTACCGGAAGGCCGCTAAGTTGCATTTTTCGCAACTGGTCCCGGTTTGGTCTTAAAATGTATGTATTCCAACACTCGAAATTTTCCTTCACCATAAATCCTTTCTATATATATATATATATATATATATATATATATATATATATATATATATATATATATATATATATATATATATATATATTTATATATATTTTTATATATATATATATATATATATATATATATATATATATATATATTTTTATATATATATATATATATATATATATATATATATATATATATATATATATATATTTTTATATATATATATATATATATATATATATATATATATTTTTATATATATATATATATATATATATATATATATATATATATATATATATATATATATATATATATATATATATATATATATATATATATATATATATATATATATATATATATATATATAATATAGATAAGTGTCAGGTTCAAAATCATATCAGGTAGAGTGCTCAATACCTAAGTAGAGCAGAATAGTAAGAACAAAAGAGGCGAACTTTGGTTACTTGGTGAAATAAAGTTTAAATGAAGTAACCAAAGTTCGCCTCTTTTGTTCTTACTATATATATATATATATATATATATATATATATATATATATATATATATATATATATATATAATATATATATATATATATATATATATATATATATATATATATATATATATATATATATATATATATATATATATATATATATATATATATATATATATATAATCATATATAAACTCTCCCTGATATTAATGAATCCCACCCTTATGTTTTAAAGGGAAGAAGTGTGCCTGTTTCCTATCATAGACTGTCTTTTTTATTCTGTCTTGTGTGGGGAACAAGAAGGATTCCATGTTTCTAATAGGTACAGTATATTATCCGTACATGTATATGCTATAAAGCAGTACTGATTATACATATCCCACAATCTAGTAATTGCATTAATTGATTTTTATTAATCATAAAATTGCCGTACCTGTGTTAATTACTCTGCCAGCAGGCAAGCAAGACTTAAAGCATCTGAACCATTCTGCACAGTTGACAATTACCATAAAGATTATGTTGTCATTCCTGTTGTGAGGAGGTACAGTATAGCTATGCCTTTATAATTATTTGATATTATGACAACATATTGCTTATATTTAGAAATATTAACATGGTTTTAAAACTGTAATTGTTTACTCAAGTGAAATTAACTTTCGCACTCACTCTAGGCAACATTGGTTTCTCACAGTGTTGACGCCATGGTAATGTTTTTATATTTCATTGTATGTTAATTAGGTTATAATCTCTTTTATTAATGCAGTATTGACAAGATATGTGTATCGTAATGTTGGATGTGTATTTTTCCAATACCACAATCAAAATTAATACACTATACTGTATTGTCTGTATAGGCACATACTGATGTTGGATTCACTTACATGGGACAAATCAAACAGGCAGACAGAATATCAAAATATAATCAGGTAAACTGTATTTTACTTAAGCAGGTTGGTGCATATAAAACTCCCTCCATGAAGGCTAATTAGAAGCATTAATTGCTTAGTCATTATTATAGGTATCTCAATCACCTATGCACAGAAAATGGCATTTCAGAAAAACATACCAAATTAGAACATTTTCAAGGAAGATTAAAAAAACACTTTTAAATTTATATTATTTTATAATATTGTTTTATTTTACACAATACATATTGGTATTTAACAAAACACATTTTCATCTTCCAAAATTCTAATATTCTTACAGGTTCCAAGACAACCAGTCACAAGTAATGACTGTGGGATCAACATGATTATGTTTTTTAAATTCTTTTTTCAGGTACATCTAGCCTGTATTTTACATGTACATTTGTATAATATATGTAATGTATATGTAAAATATATGTTTCTGACATTTTTTAATTTTTCAAATAGGAATTGGATGAATATTAAAAAAAATAACTGCCAATATGTGAGGAAGATCCACAAGTGGTTTGGAGCTGAAGAAGCAGAACAGGAGAGGATTGACACAAAAAGTCAATGGGAGACCTTGCACTTCCTCCACACATTTAATAGACAGAATAAATAAGTTATATATTACACTAAAATACTAATTTTAATCTTCACACTATAATTAATTGACAAAATGATTATCTTTTGATAGTATTGATAATTTGTTGTGATGAATAACCTGAAACTATACTATCCTATGATACTTGGTTGGAGGTTGACTAGTGCAGCACATACATGTACTATAACTATTGAACTTATGTAAGGTTTTAGGGTAAGTGGAATGGAACTTCTTAAAATTCGAAATAACTTAAGTTTGCTGATCATTCTCTCTACATGAACTCTTGCTTTGGCAATCCTACGTGTTAAAGTTGAAGTACGGGCAGAAACATTATTCTTTCTCATAATCGGGGGAGCTAATAGCTGGACATTATGGTCAGCCAGTAAATCTTGTATGTTGAAACCTTTATCAGCCATAACAACATCACCATCCTCAAGTAGATTTAAGAATCCACTTTTCCTGATAATGGCTTTGTCACTAATTTAACCACTGAACACCTTTGAAATGAAATTAAAATGGCAAATGGGAGATAGGGAAACCAATAGCTTAAAGGTGTTTGCTGACTTGTACTAGCTATGTGTTTGTCGTTGACTTGTACTGGCTATGTGTTTGTCGTGATGGTTTCTCAACAAAAAATTCAGTGCAATCTATTATTGCTCTCAGGTTGGGAAACTTCTGAAAAACATCTGGTTGTTTTAAGCCTTCCATGTCTGAGAGTGTTGCAAATGAAAGAAAAATTTAAGCTCTCTGGCAAGAAACAACACCCAGCTTGTGAATATTCGGCTACATGTTGAAGCAGAAATACCAAACGTATCTCCAAGCATAACAAGTGTGGGATTTCGCTTTAATCTATATAGGGTCATCAGAAGCTGCTCTTTGATTGTTAACTGTTGCCTTTCCTTTTTTTGCTACAGGAGATTAATTACATTTTGAATGTTAATTATTATAACATATAAACTAAAATATAAAATTATCGTTTACTCTTATAATTGTAAAGGAAATTATCCATCACTAAAAAATACATCACCTTAATGTATTGTGTTTTCAAATTTTTTTTAATTGTAATACTTCCTTTCCATAACTTAATTTTTTTTGCTTTCTTCTTTACATGGCCGTAAATCAACTCAATAGACTTTTCGGTTAGCCCTTTATATAGAGAAATAACAAATAAATAGAAAAATAAATTAAAGAAATAATATACATGTAATATATTAAATGTTAAACGCAAATGATCGGCTTAATTTTAATCTTATTGATATAGAATTGCGAAAGAAATGCTAACCTGTGTAGTGAACGGTGTTTCTTGGATCGTTCAACAGAGCCATGAACAAATGTCTCCGTAGTTGCTTACAGTCCTTTTGAACGTTGTTCGGGTAAGGAGAAATATCCAAAAGTTCGACGTTAGTCTATCAAAATCAAAGGAAATTTAATCTCAGTAACATGACATGTACACAGTACAGCTATAGGGTGACGATTGTGAGACGATTGTGTTGGTGTTGTATTTTGCAAAAGACAAGTCGGGCGGTAGTTTACCTGTGTGTAGACATTTTTGGTTTCGACAACAGGTGAATTCGGAGGTGAAATATATGGTTGATCAGTTTCCATGTTCTCTGTATTGGTAGTCCCTTCATCACACGAGCCACTCTCATTTACAGTCTGTGGTTGTGAGTTGGATCTTTTCTCGCTTAAATAAAGCAAACTGTGCGCAAGTGATAGGTCGTCTTCTGATCTTTGAATATCTTGATTCATCGTATAAGATGCCAAATCTAGAAGCGACTGGGCGACTTCCTTCTCAAAAGCACGTCGTTTCTTCGCCGGGGAGCGGAGAACTCTTTTGACCGGACTGCGCCGTTTCCTCTGAAGTCGCTTAGCCTTTAAATATAATAATAAACAGCATTGCTTAGCTATTAAAATATAAGCGTATTTATGCTATAAATGTATTTATGCTACGTTACCTTTTCAGTGCTCATAACTGCTGATATAGGGTCAGGATTTTCTTTTGTTGGTCCATTGCCACCAACGAAATGTAGACTACATATGTAACTATCTTTGGTACAAACAAATTCATCCCTGCGATGGCAGGCTATTATCCATTTACTTCTTCTCTCTGCCGATCTTATGGGACCTGGGAAATGGAAAAAGCTTATAGGATCGCCCTTTCCATTTGTTTTTAGAAGATGCGGACATCTAGAATGTTTTATATGCGATAATCTAACAGATTAGATGACCATCCCTTCCTTAACGCAAGGGAAACACATAAGCCATGTCGAACTAAAACCACAACCTACGGCGCACACGTAGTCACAAGGAAGTTCGTGCCTTCGATGACTTATAAATCCAATAAAATTCTTAATCGTTTGAACTAGAACAGGATTTAGTTATATAAAACACGTAGAACTAAATATAAGAGCTTTGGGGTTGAGATATTTGTCAATAAGTGAACACTTTCAACACTATCCGCTATTGCGGAACTATCAGCCAGCATTGCGGACGATTGTACGAACTTTCGTATTTGTTTACATTTTTAACCACGTGACAACTACACGTGCTTCTCAGCGTGCAAGTGGTGAATTAAAACAATGTATTAACTAAAGATAGTTAAATCTATGCACATACATGTATGTTTTTTACAGAACGCGCTGTTCCTTCATATTCAAAGAGTAGCATATCAGGCTGGAATTTGGACAAAGTCTAAGGAACCACGGCCAGACAATCCTTTCACCAGGGTACGGGGGATGTAAATGGCAGGACAGCAGCTGGGAACCCGTCTGGATAACAATACATGAAGCTGCGAAAGTTTGCAAGGAACTGATTAAGTGCTGCTGCAAATCGGAAGGTTGTTCACGGTGTAAATGTTTTCGGGCAAACCTACCTTGTACAGATTTGTGTACTTGCAAATGCGCAAAATGACATATAACTGAACATAAATATAGCAGCAGAACATAATTCAACTGGTCACGTGACATTGTTATTTATTACCTTATTACACTTGAGATAATTAAACATTTCTTTAATAAAGTTAATAGAGCGATAGAAAGGCATTATTGATTATTGATAGGAATTTATCAACATAAGCATGTGATCACTAAATTTATTTTTCCATTTTTAAGTTAGCCTCGTTTCCATGTTACTCTCATGCTACTAGCCACAGGGGATATATAACTTCAATTAAACTACGACACATTTGTTTACGATAAATAAATACATGTTAAAAATACAAATAAACAGTTAAATAACGATTATAGAGACATTTTTGTTGCATGTTTTGCAGAATTAATAGAATTTTGTGATTCATTGCAATTATGACGTCATATTCGCCCGCTAATTGACCCAAATTTTTGGAGTATAGGATTTTTTTAAAGTTTATGTTCAAGAGATCTTGTGTGCTAAATTTGGTGCTTTTGTCCAGTGTGTAACGATAGTTTCACTAACCTACCGTACTATCGTTATTCGTTACTATTATAAGATATAGTACTAAGTACTTCTTTTGGTCAGATATTTTCGGACGAAACATCGTCCAGGAATACGCATAAATACTGTACTCTTACTTAAGTCTTTTTCGATACATTTTTCGATATTTGAAGTTCTCTTATTTCTCCTTTTCATATTGAGAACTTATCTGCTTTCATATTTATTCTTTACCATTATTAACCATGCACCGTTTATTCCAAAATGTTTTTGATCAGCAAAAATGTAATAATAATTTTCGTATAATTTAAAGTACCTATCCGGGGTTTTGGAATTTTACATATTTGTGATCCTTGGAATCTCTTGAGAAGAATTGTAAAATATCTTGTCGTGCGAAAATTTCATCTTCATACCTTTTCCCCCTGCTAAAGTGATTTACTATTCACAGGAATACGCAAAAACATTGCACATTGATTAATTGAATATTTGGGAATTGAGCGAATTTTGTTTAAACATTAAGTTCAGAGCCAAATATTATTTGTATTTCACTGTTGAATTGGTATGCAAGACTTCGCGTGTCCCTGCTTCACGTCATTTCCTGTGAATAGTAAATCAACTTTAGCAGGGGGAAAAGCAACCTCGTACCCATGGCATATTGCCTACACGGTTGAAGGTCGGCGAAAATGGCCCTTGGATCGGCTGGTCGATTCTGTAATCTTATTGGCCAGTTCCAAAACTCTAATTAAGCTAGAATATAATTTATTCGTCTAAATCCACATGTTAAGAAATTTCCACGCCTTTAAATTTTACCGCAAATAAGAAATATAATGGCTTTGGTTAATTGTCAAGAACTGCATTCGATATATACTTGTTCCTCCATGATAATTATGGATGTATTATGAATTAGTTGGTTTTAGGAGGAATGCTTTACATGAACAAGTCTGCAGAGCGTTGCATATTTCTCATCATTATCACATCAACAGAGTAACAAAGACAAATGACCTAAATTATCATACATTATCATATCAAAACTACAAGATATTCTGGATGTCATGTGACCAGCCAATCCCAGAGCCATTTTCGCCGACCTTCCACCGTAGAGGCAAAATGCCCTGAGTACGAGATTGGGGAAAAGGCATGAAGAAGAAATTTTTAAACGACAAGATATATTATATTTCTTCTTGGTAGAGCCCGAAGATTACGAATATGTATCCCCAAACCCTGGCTATGGCACTTTAAACACAATTTTTCATGCTTACGCGAGGAGTCGACCACATGCTCGAATAACTTCAATCATATATCTATTCCATATCCTATCAATACCCAATTCTATCGCTCTACTCCATACTAGTTATGTGCTCCATCATGGATACACCATTTCTCATCAGATTCATCTTCATCTGCAACACCATCCTCATCATTCTGTAATTTATCTAATTTATTTATCATAATGTAATTTATTTTTTATTTCTAGGCTTAATTGTTGACGCACTTCAAATAATAACTTCAAACCAGAGCAAATTGAGATATGAGTTTTACTTCGTCAACAAAAAATTACTCTGAAATAGAAAGCATGGCGTTATCCACAAATACTGGAAACAAATTGATTGCTCCAATAGTTAGTGATAAAAAGACAGATGGCTCTGATGACGATGACGACGACGACGATGGTGATAGTAAACTTAACAATTGTTTCCTGGATATTACTGAGACCTATGGTCCTGCTTTTATAACAAAAGAAAGTACAACCACTCAAAGTCATAGAATAATAAATGGCGTCGTTAAGTTTGGACAACTTATTATTTTTGTTTATGTTTTGGCTGGATTTGCAGGGATAATCATGTGGTTCGTTGTGAGTATATTAACGATGGCAGTTTCATCATAGTTTGTTCGGGCTACCGCTAAACAATATTTACTACTTATTGACCGAGCGTGAGGTCTGTACTAGTGAAATATCGGATCGACGTTTTTGTAGTACGGAGGTCCAATATTTCACTAGTGCAGACCGAACAAGCGAGTTCAATAAGTAGATTATTATACAACCAAAAATCTTGATAACGTTCATAATAAACCGGTGACAAATAATATATGTATAAAAACATGTATATTAATTATTATTTTGAAATATGCATCAAACATGCAACTTTTATAAACAACAACCCACCCCATTTATCTGGCTTTTAAACCTATATTTGGCTTCCTATAAGAAATTTAACTGGATTCCCTTTTTTAATTGGTTTAACAATAAAAATAACTTTGTTTTCGCTCTTAGCGGTCCGGAACGGCAAGTTCCAGACCGTTCAGGAACCAATCAAATTGCAGGATTTCACGTTCCGAACAGCTCACGAAAATAGTATATAATAAACACGTCTTTTAAAAACGCACAAGTTGTTGCAAGTTGTCAACAAGCGTGAACAATGTTGTTCATAATAGGCATGAACACTGTTGTGCTGCACTCTGTGAACAACGTTGTTAACAACGTTTAGGGACTAACGTACTTCAAGTTCCTTAATAACACTCATGAACACTGTTGTACTGTACTCTGTGAACAACGTTGTTAACAACGTTTAGGGACTACCTTCAAGTTCCTTAATAACACTCATGAACACTGTTGTGCTGCACTCTGTGAACAACGTTGTTAACAACGTTTAGGGACTACCTTCAAGTTCCTTAATAACACTCATGAACACTGTTGTGTTGTACTCTGTGAACAACGTTGTTAACAACGTTTGGGACTACCTTCAAGTTCCTTAATAACACTCATGAACACTGTTGTGTTGTACTCTGTGAACAACGTTGTTAACAACGTTTAGGGACTACCTTCAAGTTCCTTAATAACACTCATGAACACTGTTGTGTTGTACTCTGTGAACAACGTTGTTAACAACGTTTAGGGACTACCTTCAAGTTCCTTAATAACACTCATGAACACTGTTGTGTTGTACTCTGTGAACAACGTTGTTAACAACGTTTGGGACTACCTTCAAGTTCCTTAATAACACTCATGAACACTGTTGTGCTGTACCCTGTGAGAACGTTGTCAACAACGTTTAGGGACTAACTTCAAGTTCCTTAATAACACTCATGAACACTGTTGTACTGTACTCTGTGAACAACGTTGTCAACAACGTTTAGGTACTAACTTCAAGTTCCTTAATAACACGCACGAACACTGTTGTGCTACACCCTCTGAACAACGTTGTCAACAACGTTTAGGGACTAACTTTAAGTTCCTTAATAACACTCATGAACACTGTTGTGCTGCACTCTGTGTACAACGTTGTTAACAACGTTTAGGGACTAACTTCATGTTCCTTAATAACACCCATGAACACTGTTGTGCTGCACCCTGTGAACAACGTTGTCAACAACGTTTAGGGACTAACTTCAAGTTCCTTAATAACACTCATGAACACTGTTGTACTGTACTCTGTGAACAACGTTGTTAACAACGTTTAGGGACTACCTTCAAGTTCCTTAATAACACTCATGAACACTGTTGTGCTGCACTCTGTGAACAACGTTGTTAACAACGTTTAGGGACTACCTTCAAGTTCCTTAATAACACTCATGAACACTGTTGTGTTGTACTCTGTGAACAACGTTGTTAACAACGTTTGGGACTACCTTCAAGTTCCTTAATAACACTCATGAACACTGTTGTGTTGTACTCTGTGAACAACGTTGTTAACAACGTTTTAGGGACTACCTTCAAGTTCCTTAATAACACTCATGAACACTGTTGTGTTGTACTCTGTGAACAACGTTGTTAACAACGTTTAGGGACTACCTTCAAGTTCCTTAATAACACTCATGAACACTGTTGTGTTGTACTCTGTGAACAACGTTGTTAACAACGTTTGGGACTACCTTCAAGTTCCTTAATAACACTCATGAACACTGTTGTGCTGTACCCTGTGAGAACGTTGTCAACAACGTTTAGGGACTAACTTCAAGTTCCTTAATAACACTCATGAACACTGTTGTACTGTACTCTGTGAACAACGTTGTCAACAACGTTTAGGTACTAACTTCAAGTTCCTTAATAACACGCACGAACACTGTTGTGCTACAACCCTCTGAACAACGTTGTCAACAACGTTTAGGGACTAACTTTAAGTTCCTTAATAACACTCATGAACACTGTTGTGCTGCACTCTGTGTACAACGTTGTTAACAACGTTTAGGGACTAACTTCATGTTCCTTAATAACACCCATGAACACTGTTGTGCTGCACCCTGTGAACAACGTTGTCAACAACGTTTAGGGACTAACTTCAAGTTCCTTAATAACACTCATGAACACTGTTGTACTGTACTCTGTGAACAACGTTGTCAACAACGTTTAGGGACTAACTTCAAGTTCCTTAATAACACTCATGAACACCGTTGTGCTGTACTCTGTGTACAACGTTGTTAACAACGTTTAGGGACTAACTTCATGTTCCTTAATAACACTCATGAACACTGTTGTGCTGCACTCTGTGAACAACGTTGTTAACAACGTTTAGGGACTAACTTCAAGTTCCTTAATAACACTCATGTTCTCCAAAGTCAACAATATTGTTCACGCCTGTTGAAACATCACCTTGAATATTGATAAGACTTGTTAATTCAACAGTGTTGTTCATACATGATACGACAAGTTGTTAATGCATGATGTGATGATGAAGCCACAAGCTAAAACAACCATGTTATGACGATAGTGAACAATGTTGTTGTATCAATATGGTTTTCTCCGTTCCAACAACCGTGAACAACCGTTGTTGCTTCATCGTGTTTATACATATCAAAAACTAAAAAGGTTTGATATACTTCCTAGTTCCAACTAACACGTCGAGCGAAGGCTATTCTTCAGAGACTATTCGTATGAGCACTTTGTGAAGTGTTCATAGTTAAGTTAAGATTCATTCAATTTTCATTAAATTTAATGTTTTATAAATAATAAATTATAAAAATAGCAAAAGATTATTAATAAATGTTGATTTTTACAACGCTTTAAACAGCAATTTTTGTTTTTTGAAAAAACCAGGCATATTGGCATATGAATATAATTATGAGACTGATATGTTATCATGGCATTGGTAAATCTGGTCTGGTGATGTTCAGTGTTATCAGTTTCATTCATTAGCGGCAGATGACTCGATCTACTGTAAAATATTTTACTATCAGTTAAGTTGCTGCTTATGTTGATATATAGTTAAGATAACAATTGGCAGTTAAGTTGACATCATACAAATAATAATACTAACCTTAATACTAACCTTAATACTAACCTTAATACTAACCTTAATAACTAACCTTAATACTAACCTTAATACTAACCTTAATACTAACCTTAATACTAACCTTAATACTAACCTTAATACTAACCTTAATGACTAACTTTAATAACTAACCTTAATACTAACCTTAATACTAACCTTAATACTAACCTTAATACTAACCTTAATACTAACCTTAATACTAACCTTAATACTAACCTTAATAACTAACCTTAATAACTAACCTTAATACTAACCTTAATACTAACTTTAATAACTAACCTTAATACTAACCTTAATACTAACCTTAATACTAACCTTAATACTAACCTTAATAACTAACTTTAATAACTAACCTTAATAACTAACCTTAATACTAACCTTAATACTAACCTTAATAATAACCTTAATACTAACCTTAATACTAACCTTAATACTAACCTTAATACTAACCTTAATACTAACCTTAATACTAACCTTAATACTAACCTTAATAACTAACCTTAATAACTAACCTTAATACTAACCGTAATACTAACTTTAATACTAAACTTAATAACTAACCTTAATACTAACCTTAATACTAACCTTAATACTAACCTTAATACTAACCTTAATACTAACCTTAATGACTAACTTTAATAACTAACCTTAATACTAACCTTAATACTAACCTTAATACTAACCTTAATACTAAACTTAATAACTAACCTTAATACTAACCGTAATACTAACCTTAATACTAACATTAATAACTAACCTTAATAACTAACCTTAATACAAACCTTAATACTAACTTTAATACTAAACTTAATAACTAACCTTAATACTAACCTTAATACTAACCTTAATACTAACCTTAATACTAACCTTAATACTAACCTTAATGACTAACTTTAATAACTAACCTTAATACTAACCTTAATACTAACCTTAATACTAACCTTAATACTAACCTTAATACTAACCTTAATACTAACCTTAATACTAACCTTAATAACTAACCTTAATACTAACCTTAATAACTAACTTTAATAACTAACCTTAATAACTAACCTTAATACTAACCTTAATACTAACCTTAATACTAACCTTAATACTAACCTTAATACTAACCTTAATACTAACCTTAATACTAACCTTAATACTAACCTTAATACTAACCTTAATACTAACCTTAATACTAACCTTAATAACTAACCTTAATAACTAACCTTAATACTAACCGTAATACTAACCTTAATACTAACATTAATAACTAACCTTAATAACTAACCTTAATACTAACCTTAATACTAACTTTAATACTAAACTTAATAACTAACCTTAATACTAACCGTAATACTAACCTTAATACTAACATTAATAACTAAACTTAATAACTAACCTTAATACAAACCTTAATACTAACTTTAATACTAAACTTAATAACTAACCTTAATACTAACCTTAATACTAACCTTAATACTAACCTTAATACTAACCTTAATAACTAACCTTAATAACTAACCTTAATACTAACCTTAATACTAACTTTAATAACTAACCTTAATACTAACCTTAATACTAACCTTAATAACTAACTTTAATAACTAACCTTAATAACTAACCTTAATACTAACCTTAATACTAACCTTAATACTAACCTTAATACTAACCTTAATACTAACCTTAATACTAACCTTAATACTAACCTTAATACTAACCTTAATACTAACCTTAATACTAACCTTAATAACTAACCTTAATAACTAACCTTAATACTAACCGTAATACTAACCTTAATACTAACCTTAATAACTAACTTTAATACTAACCTTAATAACTAACCTTAATACTAACCTTAATACTAACCTTAATACTAACTTTAATAACTAACCTTAATAACTAACCTTAATACTAACCTTAATACTAACCTTAATAACTAACTTTAATAACTAACCTTAATAACTAACCTTAATACTAACCTTAATACTAACCTTAATACTAACCTTAATACTAACCTTAATACTAACCTTAATACTAACCTTAATACTAACCTTAATACTAACCTTAATACTAACCTTAATAACTAACCTTAATACTAACCTTAATAACTAACTTTAAATAACTAACCTTAATAACTAACCTTAATACTAACCTTAATACTAACCTTAATACTAACCTTAATACTAACCTTAATACTAACCTTAATACTAACCTTAATACTAACCTTAATACTAACCTTAATACTAACCTTAATACTAACCTTAATACTAACCTTAATACTAACCTTAATAACTAACCTTAATAACTAACCTTAATACTAACCGTAATACTAACCTTAATACTAACATTAATAACTAACCTTAATAACTAACCTTAATACTAACCTTAATACTAACTTTAATACTAAACTTAATAACTAACCTTAATACTAACCGTAATACTAACCTTAATACTAACATTAATAACTAACCTTAATAACTAACCTTAATACAAACCTTTAATACTAACTTTAATACTAAACTTAATAACTAACCTTAATACTAACCTTAATACTAACCTTAATACTAACCTTAATACTAACCTTAATACTAACCTTAATGACTAACTTTAATAACTAACCTTAATACTAACCTTAATACTAACCTTAATACTAACCTTAATACTAACCTTAATACTAACCTTAATACTAACCTTAATACTAACCTTAATAACTAACCTTAATACTAACCTTAATAACTAACTTTAATAACTAACCTTAATAACTAACCTTAATACTAACCTTAATACTAACCTTAATACTAACCTTAATACTAACCTTAATACTAACCTTAATACTAACCTTAATACTAACCTTAATACTAACCTTAATACTAACCTTAATACTAACCTTAATACTAACCTTAATAACTAACCTTAATAACTAACCTTAATACTAACCGTAATACTAACCTTAATACTAACATTAATAACTAACCTTAATAACTAACCTTAATACTAACCTTAATACTAACTTTAATACTAAACTTAATAACTAACCTTAATACTAACCGTAATACTAACCTTAATACTAACATAACTAACCTTAATAAACTAACCTTAATAACTAACCTTAATACAAACCTTAATACTAACTTTAATACTAAACTTAATAACTAACCTTAATACTAACCTTAATACTAACCTTAATACTAACCTTAATACTAACCTTAATACTAACCTTAATACTAACCTTAATAACTAACTTTAATAACTAACCTTAATACTAACCTTAATACTAACCTTAATACTAACCTTAATACTAACCTTAATACTAACCTTAATACTAACCTTAATACTAACCTTAATAACTAACCTTAATAACTAACCTTAATACTAACCTTAATACTAACTTTAATAACTAACCTTAATACTAACCTTAATACTAACCTTAATAACTAACTAACCTTAATAACTAACCTTAATAACTAACCTTAATAACTAACCTTAATACTAACCTTAATACTAACTTTAATAACTAACCTTAATAACTAACCTTAATACTAACCTTAATAACTAACTTTGATACTAACCTTAATACTAACCTTAATACTAACCTTAATACTAACCTTAATAACTAATTAACCTTAATACTAACCTTAATAACTAACCTTAATAACTAACCTTAATACTAACCTTAATAAAATCTATGATTTATAGGTAGCAATCGTAAGCTTGAGATATTAGATCGTTATCCCTATCTATTTTTGATTATGGAATAACTAGTGTAAATAATTTTAAATATTTGGGAGTATTTTTTGTCAAATGACCTTACATGGGCACACCATATAGATTATTTAACATCTAAAATTAACCAAAGGCTAGGTCTTTTAAGACGAATTAAGCACTTACTACCTTTTAAAGCACGTCTTTTATTCTATAACAGCTTGGTTCTCTCACTATTTTGATTACGCAGATGTCGTATGGGGTGACAAAAAAATACGTAACACATATAAATAATGTTCAGGTTTTGCAGAATAAGGTAGCTAAGATTATTTTAGATCGACCTTTTATATTCATCCGCTTCAGAAGCTCTTGCCAAGCTTAATTGGATTACGCTAATCGAAGAAGATTTTACCATAGATGTTTATTTATTTATTTGATGTTTGTTTATGTAAATGTAATAGTTATATTAGTGCAGGTCCTTTTTGAAAATCATGAAATGAAAAAGTTTCCTGATTAAATATTATTATTATTAAATAACCTAATTAATAACTAATTAACCTTAATACTAACCTTAATACTAACCTTAATAATATAGCTTACTAACTACTAACCTTAATAAAATAATACTAATAATACTAATACTAACCTTAATACTAACCTTAATACTAACCTTAATACTAACCTTAATACTAATACTAACCTTAATACTAACCTTAATACTAACCTTAATACTAACCTTAATACTAACCTTAATACTAACCTTAATAACCTTATAACTAACCTTAACTAACCTTAACTAACCTTAATACTAACCTTAATACTAACCTTAATACTAACCTTAATAACTAACTAATACTATAACCTTAATACTAACCTTAATACTAACCTTAATACTAACCTTAATACTAACCTTAATACTAACCTTAATAACTAACCTTAATACTAACCTTAATACTAACCTTAATACTAACCTTAAATACTAACCTTAATAACTAAAACTAACCTTAATACTAACCTTAATACCTTAATAACTAACCTTAATAACTAACCTTAATACTAACCTTAATACTAACCTTAATAACTAACCTTAAAACTAACCTTAATAACTAACCTTAATACTAATAACTAACTAACTAAGATAATAACTAACCTTAATACTAATAATACTAACCTTAATACTAACTAACTAACTAACCTTAACTAACCTTAATACTAACCTTAATAACTAACTAACTATACTAACCTTAATATAACTAACCTTAATAACTACCTTAATACTAACCTTAATACTAACCTTAATACTAACCTTAATACTAACTATACTAACCTTAATACTAACCTTAATACTAACCTTAATACTAACCTTAATACTAACCTTAATACTAACCTTAATACTAACCTTAATACTAACCTTAATACTAACCTTAATACTAACCTTAATACTAACCTTAATAACTAACTAATAACTTACCTTAATACTAACCTTAATACTAACCTTAATACTAACCTTATAACTATACTAACTTATAACTAACTAACTAATACTAACCTTAATACTAACCTTAATACTAAACCTTAATACTACTAACCTTAATACTAACCTTAATACTAACCTTATACTACCTTAATACTAACCTTAATAACTAACCTTAATAACTAACCTTAATACTAACTAACTAACTTAATACTAACCTTAATAACTAAATTAATACTAACCTTAATACTAACCTTAATACTAACCTTAATATACTAACCTTAATAACTAACCTAATAATAACTAACCTTAATAACTAACCTTAATAACTAACCTTAATACTAACCTTAATAACTAACCTTAATAACTAACCTTATAACTAACCTTAATAACTAACCTTAATACTAAATAATAACCTTAATATAACCTTAATACTAACCTTAATACTAACCTTAATAACTAAATAACTTAATACTAACCTTAATAAACTAACCTTAATACTAAACCTTAATAACTAACCTTGAATACTAACCTTAATAACTAAACCTTAATAACTAACCTTAATAACTAACCTTAATAACTAACCTTAAACTAATAACTAACCTTAATACTAACCTTAATACTAACCTTAATACTAACCTTAATACTAACCTTAATAACTTAATATACCTAATACCTATATAACTAACCTTAATACTAATAACCCTTAATAAATAACTAACTAATACTAACTTAATACTAACCTTAATACTAACCTTAATAACTAACCTTAATAACTAACCTTAATACTAACCTAATAATTTAATACTAACTAACTGTTATAACTAACCTTAATAACTAACCTTAATACTTACTAACCGTAATACTAACCTTAATACTAACATTAATAACTAACCTTAATAACTAACCTTAATACAAACCTTAATACTAAACTAACTTAATAACTAACCTTAATACTAACCTTAATACTAACCTTAATACTAACCTTAATACTAACCTTAATACTAACCTTAATACTAACCTTAACTAACCTTAATACTAACCTTAATACTAACCTTAATACTAACCTTAATACTAACCTTAATACTAACCTTAATACTAACCTTAATACTAACCTTAATACTAACCTTAATACTAACCTTAATAACTAACCTTAATACTAACCTTAATAACTAACTTTAATAACTAACCTTAATAACTAACCTTAATACTAACCTTAATACTAACCTTAATACTAACCTTAATACTAACCTTAATACTAACCTTAATACTAACCTTAATACTAACCTTAATACTAACCTTAATACTAACCTTAATACTAACCTTAATACTAACCTTAATAACTAACCTTAATAACTAACCTTAATACTAACCGTAATACTAACCTTAATACTAACATTAATAACTAACCTTAATAACTAACCTTAATACTAACCTTAATACTAACTTAATACTAAACTTAATAACTAACCTTAATACTAACCGTAATACTAACCTTAATACTAACATTAATAACTAAACTTAATAACTAACCTTAATACAAACCTTAATACTAACTTTAATACTAAACTTAATAACTAACCTTAATACTAACCTTAATACTAACCTTAATACTAACCTTAATACTAACCTTAATACTAACCTTAATGACTAACTTTAATAACTAACCTTAATACTAACCTTAATACTAACCTTAATACTAACCTTAATACTAACCTTAATACTAACCTTAATACTAACCTTAATACTAACCTTAATAACTAACCTTAATAACTAACCTTAATACTAACCTTAATACTAACTTTAATAACTAACCTTAATACTAACCTTAATACTAACCTTAATACTAACCTTAATAACTAACCTTAATAACTAACCTTAATACTAACCTTAATACTAACCTTAATACTAACTTTAATAACTAACCTTAATAACTAACCTTAATACTAACCTTAATAACTAACTTTGATACTAACCTTAATACTAACCTTAATACTAACCTTAATACTAACCTTAATAACTAATTAACCTTAATACTAACCTTAATAACTAACCTTAATAACTAACCTTAATACTAACCTTAATAAAATCTATGATTATAGGTAGCAATCGTAAGCTTGGAGATATTAGATCGTTATCCCTATCTATTTTTGATTATGGAATAACTAGTGTAAATAATTTTAAATATTTGGGAGTATTTTTTGTCAAATGACCTTACATGGGCACACCATATAGATTATTTAACATCTAAAATTAACCAAAGGCTAGGTCTTTTAAGACGAATTAAGCACTTACTACCTTTTAAAGCACGTCTTTTATTCTATAACAGCTTGGTTCTCTCACTATTTGATTACGCAGATGTCGTATGGGGTGACAAAAATAACGTAACACATATGAATAATGTTCAGGTTTTGCAGAATAAGGTAGCTAAGATTATTTTAGATCGACCTTTATATTCATCCGCTTCAGAAGCTCTTGCCAAGCTTAATTGGATTACGCTAGAACGGAAGAAGATTTTACCATAGATGTTTATTTATCTATAAATGCCTAAATGGTTATGCAAATCATTCCATGGAATTATTAACCTATGGAGATGTACATAGCTACAATACTAGAAATAAGGATAAGTTAAGACTACCCCAGACTATAAGAAACTGGGGTAAGCAGAGAATGTGCTATCATGCTATAAACGATTGGAATACGTTGACAAAAGATATCCGAAGTTCTTTGAGTATTGCAGCTTTCAAACACAAAATTTTGAACTTTCTGGAACCTATTTAGGTAATTAAATTGTTGACCATTATTATATTAGATTTATTTATTTATTTGATGTTTGTTTATGTAAATGTAATAGTTATATTAGTGCAGGTCCTTTTTGAAAATAATGTAATATGAAAAAGTTTCCTGATTAAATATTATTATTATTACTAACCTTAATAACTAATTAACCTTAATACTAACCTTAATACTAACCTTAATAACTAACCTTAATACTAACCTTAATACTAACGTTAATACTAACCTTAATACTAACCTTAATACTAACCTTAATACTAACCTTAATACTAACCTTAATACTAACCTTAATACTAACCTTAATACTAACCTTAATACTAACCTTAATACTAACCTTAATACTAACCTTAATACTAACCTTAATACTAATCTTAATAACTAACTTTAATAACTAACCTTAATGCTAACCTTAATACTAACCTTAATACTAACCTTAATACTAACCTAATACTAACCTTAATAACTAACCTTAATACTAACGTTAATACTAACCTTAATACTAACCTTAATACTAACCTTAATACTAACCTTAATACTAACCTTAATACTAACCTTAATACTAACCTTAATACTAACCTTAATACTAACCTTAATACTAACCTTAATACTAACCTTAATAACTAACCTTAATAACTAACCTTAATAACTAACCTTAATACTAACCTTAATACTAACCTTAATAACTAACCTTAATAACTAACCTTAATAACTAACCTTAATACTAACCTTAATAACTAACCTTAATAACTAACCTTAATAACTAACCTTAATACTAACCTTAATAACTAACTTTGATACTAACCTTAATACTAACCTTAATACTAACCTTAATACTAACCTTAATAACTAATTAACCTTAATACTAACCTTAATAACTAACCTTAATAACTAACCTTAATACTAACCTTAATACTAACCTTAATAACTAATTAACCTTAATACTAACCTTAATACTAACCTTAATAACTAACCTTAATACTAACCTTAATACTAACCTTAATACTAACCTTAATACTAACCTTAATGCTAACCTTAATACTAACCTTAATACTAACCTTAATAACTAACCTTAATAACTAACCTTAATACTAACCTTAATACTAACCTTAATACTAACCTTAATACTAACCTTAATAACTAACCTTAATAACTAACCTTAATACTAACCTTAATACTAACCTTAATACTAACCTTAATAACTAACCTTAATAACTAACCTTAATACTAACCTTAATACTAACCTTAATAACTAATTAACCTTAATACTAACCTTAATAACTAACCTTAATACTAACCTTAATAACTAACCTTAATACTAACCTTAATACTAACCTTAATAACTAACCTTAATACCAACCTTAATACTAACCTTAATAAATACTAACCTTAACACTAACCTTAATGCTACCATAACTGTCAATTGTTAGCTTAAAGTGCCTATGACACGAAAATTAAGTTTGCCTTATTTGAAAGAACACTTCAAATGACAGAGTAGCATCTTTTGTAGTTTTTCGTTTCCTTGCTTCGTTCTTGAGATATTTCAGTTTATATTATATGCAAATGACAATGGTGTGACGTACCCATACATAATGACTTATCGGAGAAGGTTATATATCTTTGTTATTATCACACAAAATCACTTGAAATTATACAAGTTCCATGTTTTTGGAAATACTCACGCATATGCTTCATTCAAATTAAATTTGGTTTTATATTATCAAAGATAAAATAACCTTCTCCGATGAGTCATTATGCACATGTACGTCACACCATTGTCATTTGCATATAATACAAACTGAAATATCTCAAGAACGAAGCTGCAAGGAAACGTAAACCTCAAAATATGTCCCTCTGTCATTTGAAGTGATCTTTCAAATAAGGCAAACTTAATTTTCGTGTCATAGGCAATTTAACTGTCAATGTAAGTAAAAACTTAAGTGGCAGTAAAATTTGATGCAACTCGTGCCGTCTGCGACTCTGTAGAATTTCGCTTAAACCTTATTCCAGCAAAATATTGCCGCATCCGTTGTGTTTTTCTCTGAATCAGTATATCGCGTATTTTTTTATTATGATGTCGAACTTCAGTATATTATTTTTCAGGAACGCAAAAAAAATCCACAAGAATTTCCCCAAGGATTCATTCCTGGATTTTGGCAAGGATTTTGGTGGGCTTTAGTAACTATGACAACTGTTGGGTAACTGCGATTAAAAAATAATATATATTTACTATTGAAAATGCGAATCTTGAACGCTATTTGGATATGCGTTTATTATTATTGCACAAACTTATCGACATGATTAACGTACACTATACCAAGTAGACAGGAAAATTTAGTTGACTTGAGCGGCGTTTGAGAACACGCACTATGATCTTAAAGATGTAACTTCAAAATGTTTTGTTTTGCAAAAATTTAGTTTTAGTGCTCGTTTGTGACGTCATTTTCCACGCAAAATCCGGTATTTGTTGGAAAGGCGAAAGCTATCCCTGTTGAAAGATTTATAACATTTGGTGGAAAACTGAGGAAAGCACAACTGAAGCGTTCCGTTTTTACGTCTCTCGTGCCTGACGTGAATCTGTTCTTGAATGAGAGCCACTTTCTCTCTTGGTTCCATAGTGAACTCAACACAAACAAATTAACTCAAACATGGAATCTCACGAAGAGTAATTAATACTTCGCGTTCGAACTAGGTTTTCTTTAAATGCAGATCTATAAATTATTGCATATAGAATGTTAGATAACTTAGTATTTAAAAGCGAGAATTTATTTTCACATCAGACTTTCCTCTCTTTCAGACATTCCTAAACATTATATGCCAGTATTCTTAAACCAATTTAGATATGGAGATAAAGTGCCAAAATCAATTCCAGGTCGATTCTTCGGTATTGTTTGGATGATTATTGGCATGGTTTGCTTCTCAATATTGACGGGTACAATGGCTGGGATCCTGACGTCTTCTGATGTTACGACAGATACAACTATGTTTGGAAAAACGGTATGTAAGCTGCAGCTCATAAATAAAAGATAGCATAGTTCGCTATAGAAATTGTCTTAAAGTGCCCACCTCACGTTTGGGGATTTTACATATTCGTGATATTTGGGCAAAATCATATTTTTATATACCAAATGTCAAAGTTCTCTTTTTGCGGAGACTGGGAACCAGATCTCCGCTATGTCACGACCCAGGTTGTACTTGACTATATATGTATTTATGTGTCGTGTTTGGGCCGAGGGCACGAGGGTCAGAAGGAAAATCAGGTGTTACTTTGCAGGCTTTCAGAATTAACAGTCGTCCGCATACATCATAAGTCGATATTTACGTTAGAGCAAGCGCAAAGTGACGTAAATGTCGCTTTGGGGTATAAATATTAGGATTTTATCACGTGATGCTAATTTCGAGAGTTCCTCGAAGGCTGTTTGCAGTTGAACCTCGAGTTGAACCAAGAGTAAAGAGTTGTTTAAAAGCGATTTTAGCGAAGATTCATCGTCGGAGACAAGATTGCCTTGTTGAGGTAAGACGACTTGTATGCATGGATATATAATTAAGCTATTTACGTTGATCGGTTGATAGTAAAACGAGAAAATATCATGCGAATACATACTATAATTGGTACCACTGTCATGGTGTTTCTCTTATAATTTTGTATACGACATTTCTTTTCAAATTATATTCCTAAACTCAAAGAAAGATGTTTTCATAAATTAAATTGTCCAAAAGATGCAATTATTTATTAAAAATGATGTTGATGAGTATTATGAAACAACTAATTGTGAAAGATGTACAGGCAATAAATATTCCATTAACAGTGATATTAGAGCTATAAACTCTGCTGAACTATGAGGCAAAATATTGATCTAAATACCAAATATGAAACTGAGAAACACAATGCAGCTGGCAAGAAACCATTTGATGAACAGAAATTACATTAAATGCAAGAACTGACTAGCAGTGTTATTAAATTACTGTGGTATAATTTGGATAGAGTTTGATTAATAGGACAATGTTGGTAAAAAAAACAACAAGAAAACAGACATCTTTACATACAAGGAATCCAAAGTACATGGACACCAATTAAACCAATAACTGTCCACTTTTGTGTTGGTAAATCTCAAGGAGATACTCAAAGTAAAATTGTTGCCAATTTCAATGCTGTAAGAATAATTCCTCATATACACTATGTTGCACTTAGTAGAGTTACCACAATTGAACAGCTATATGTGATTAACCTGTGTGAAAATAAAATTGATGTTGATCCAAAAGTTATAACTGAAATGCAAGGAGCTTGCAGCTTTGTTTTACTCCACTTTCCAAGATAAATCAATTCAAATTGAAAGTTTGTTATTTAAACACTCGTTCACTACACATACACATTGAGGATGTGAGAAAAGACTTTAATTATTGCAACAGTGATATAGCAATATTTACCGAGACAAGATTCAGTCCATTCGATGATGATGAAATGTGCAACATTAATGGCTTTCGACTATTCAGAAATGACGCCATGTTTAATCAGCATAAATCGTCATGGTAGAAAACAATAGCTACAGACAGTTTAGATCTAGCTTTAGAACCGACAAATATCAAACACAATATGATCACATTTGTACAAACATACTAGAGCAACAAATTAATTCAGGTATTTTAGAAACATATTTTAGTGACCATAAAAGACAGAATAGCTAAAAATAATTCCAAAAATTAAAATATCAGTTCAAGTATTTCAGAACACATTTCAATTGTCATAAAATGATGATATTAAATTATTCAAAAATAAAGTCACTACAGTGCAAGTTAAAATTCAACGTTTTTAATCATTAAGAGTTGGTTAACCCAACTCTTGGTTCCAAAGTAATTTGTGACCACTATTTGAGATGATTTTTACAATCATCTTTATTATCATCCAGTGCTATTTTAAGAGCTATATATCGCTATTTGTTTGCCGTTGTTTTTTTAAATAGCTTATCGAACACTTATTGTTTTATAAAAGGGTACAACATTTTTATATCTACTATGTTTCTTTAGTATAAAAGATGATTATAGAAAATGACACACGCTGATTGCTCAAGCTACTTCAAATTATTTCACGATAATCACCTACAGCGTTTAGGCAAAATGGCTGCCAGCCAATTTGTCAGTGTGACAGATGAGGAAATAACAAATTTTAAAGAAAATGCTATTCCGAAAAGATCATCTCCACTTCGGTGAATAATTGTTAATTATTGTATTAATATATTTGATTATGTTATTCTCTATTCTTTAGAAAAAGAGGTACAAAAAAGTAATACAAAAAACAAGAAGAACTTTAATTGAACAAAAGTATACCATGCAGTTGAAAAATTGTGATCAATATCATATGAAATACTATACCTGTAAATGAATTCTGTAAACTCAGTACAGAGAGTAAAGGCAAACAATAGAAAAGAAGGAACTGTTCATCATATAATCTAAGCTACGTTTCACTCTTCTAAAGATAATTTCGGGAAGATTGAAACCAAACAGTACATTTAATGGCACTTCATAATTGCAACTGACGCGATACACTGTTGAAATAATTCTGGACATTCTGCTAAATGTACTAAGGATTTCCATCATATTGTGTTGAATCTGGAACAACTTAATGGCAGAAAGCAAATTCTACAACTTAACCAGAGTTATTCACATATCCATGCAGGAATCATCAATTTTGTTTCAAGGAGCAACACACACCCCCCATGCTTCTGTCAATAACATTGTGTTCCATTCTATAAACATTCTATTGCCCTTTTCTAATCGTTGTACTTTTTCCGTTTGAGACGAATGTTAAACTGCCACTTGATGCGACACAGAACCTGTCAAATTTAATTCACCCGCAGCTAAATTTATTTTGGTTTCAAACGTTGCCCTTCTGTTGTATTTATTTTTTGAACTAAATTCGCTATAGAATTAAGAAGTACAACTTTTAAAACTGGTCTTATAATTTACGTTAGAACTACCATCATCATCTATATCCCAAACCAGTCTCCGCATGTGCGCACTGTGTACCTATTTTTCTAGTATGTCATTGGTCGAGAGCGTATTACGTGAAGTGACAAAATTTAGCTGTTTCCCCGCAATAGCGCTGAGAGGGCAATAATATGTTGTCGACCATTAATAATGAAAAATCACGTGAAATACCACGTGAAAATTTAATTTAATATTTGAAGAATAAAAAATTTCATGTCTTTACGTTTTTTTTTCTTTGACACTTGGCATGATAATAAAGCACTTATTTACAGCTGGGACCTCGGGAAAGCAGTATGTATTGTGATCCCTTGACCACAAAACATACTGTTTCCCTCGGTCCCAGTAAATAAGTGTTAGATATATCTTTGCTGTTAAAGTTATCGCTGTGATATCAAAAGAGGCATTTTTGTGTCAAGTAACAAAAGATAACGGGTTTGGAATATATGCCTCTTGTGACATCACATATCTTAACTTTGAAAAATTGTGAAAAAATTGTGATAATAATTGTGATAATGAAATTTTCGGACAAGATTTTGCTCAGGAAGACCAAAATATTACGAATATGTAAAATCTCTAAACGTGAGATATGCACTTTAATAATCAGACTCTTCAAAATATCTACAATCTAACTGATATTTAACTACAAATACGTGCGCGCAACAACCCCTCGTCCGCTTACTGTTTGAAGCTTTTATACATTCCGCTTGCATTATCTCTGTGAGCCTTTAAACCTTGTGTTGTCTGAATTTCATTGTGTTTAAATAAGACATCAAACTAAATAAATAAATAGACCAAACCTTTTAACTTTTAGGTGCAGTTCTCGCGAAATCACTTGTCAATTGAAATGGATGAGTTGCCGGTGCCGAAACCCTTGGGAATTGCGCGGTCAACGCAATTGTTTATGGGATCGACTAGGGGAAAACATTATGAAACATAGGGCAAACAAATAACAAACTTCGCGAGCTTCGAGTAGTTGTTTTACGAATTTAAATATCAAATATATTCGTGTTTTTTAAATAAGTATTAAAAGGAGATGGAAAGCGACAACGACCGGTCACACTTTCGGAAAGAACGGTTTTGTTCATTAGCGTCGACGCCTCGTACTCATTGTCGCCAACAATATTAATAAACGTATGTTTGTACCAGTTATTTGGCTCCGAAGCGTTACAACAGCGGCCAACTGTCCAAGAGGCGCAAGCAAGTTGAAATGATGGGACGATGGATGAAAGTCATGATAGCTAAGCGTTTATAGGAACAACGACCAACGTGTGAAACGACAGCCTGCCTTGACTTTCGACAAAGATGCGAACGTTAGCCTGCAAAGACATTGCACGCATGCAAAGATATTGAATAAAGAAATACCATCCTTTGGAATAACGTCGCACACGCAAGGAAATCTAGCGTTTAACCCATGTTCCTTTACGCTTACTTTTATTCAAATGTTCATCCACAGTGTATGAGGAAACCAGAGATGGCGCAAATGCGGCTTGATTTTGTGCTATCACTTCGTTGATTATTGCTGTTATTTGTGCGTAATTCGCATATGTAACATGCCCATCTCTGCCTCGGCACCGGCAACTCACCATTAATAATTTTTAATTAATTTAAAATTTAAATAAATTAATAATTAATTTAAATTAATTAATTTAAATAAATAAATTAATAATTTATAAGTTTTCATAATTAAATAAACAAGACTCCTTGTGGGCGTTCACTCTGGATACATGAATTGGATTGTCTATACCGAGATTTTTAACGTTTGTTTTTCAAGCTCGCGCAAAAACGGTTGGTCTTCACACGCAAGCAAACGAAGCACGCTACGTATGCTCTGACGTATGCTGACGACAGTGCACGTGCTTCAATTTGATCTGTGCGCGTGCGTGCATGCAGTAATTAACTTGGAATAAAACTCATCGAACTGTACTCGCTGTAGACACACGTTTTTGTTCATAGTGGTAATATATGTAGTAGGCTTTATCTTATAATGAAACTGTAATAAGTTTTATAAGTATATTTAAGAATATATTGTTGTAAGAGCATTGAGACAATTGTATAATGCTCCTAATACGTCATTATTATTATTATTATTATTATACATTGACTATGATATTTTTCACCAGGATATGCCAATGTGTTACCTACTGCCAAACTATATTATGCAGATTGTGTTGTAACCCTGTGATTTGAGTTAAGACCACTAATCGTATTCAAATTTTAATCTCTGAATCAGAGGTAGAAAGGTTGTATCTAATTATTAAGTATAGCACAAATTAACCTTTTTGAAGATTTGTAAGGCGATTGTGATACATATATATATATAAATTGGTTGAACACATGTCAAAAACTGGGAATAGATAGTATCCGTTTTTCTAAATTGATCTGGGTTGATCACGATTTGAAACGTTTGTAAATGATAGGGATTCATGAGATGTTGATGCTGTTGACACTTAGCAAAAAAACCTGAGATGTTGAGATATACAGTCTTTTTAACAATCAATTATAAATTATTATATTTTGGCACTTCATTTAGCATGATACAATTAAACATTTGATATACCTTTGTTTGTTTGGCGTCGAAGTGAAGTTATCAATTGTCAATGACATTCGATATACTTTTGTAAGTTGGCAGTCAATGCATTCAATTATTCCTTTGGGAGATTACCAGTAATTCCCTAAACCACGAGCAATGACAGTAAAAGTAGTCAAACAAAAAGCTACAAACAAACACCAAGATAAACGGATGGTACCATATGCTTCTGTAGTAGTTTCTTGGAAAGCTATGATAGAGTGGTCTGCTTAGAAGATTTTTCAATTTTCAATATATCCAAATTTGTAGGAATATAGGGAGCACAACTCTGACGCCTGTGATGTTTCTCTGTTTTATTCTATATTATGGAAATTCTGATGTTTTATATTAGACGTCCGCTAGGCGTTAACCTCGAGTTACGTGGTCTAGTGGGCAAATTCAGCTATTTGAATACAATATACACAAATCTATAGTTGCAGGTAATGATACAGCTCTGTCAGTGCAGGGGTGGTTAATGTTTCCACTGAAATTATAAACATTGCCAAACTGAAAACCTGTATAATAAACCCATCGCACAGTGTTTTACAACGACTTTGATTCACATGGAGGTGAGTTGGCTCAGTATCTAAGCTGCCTTGTTGAGACTACTGAGTCTGGCGCTCCAAATGAGCCATTCTCGTTGCTGATCCAATTCAGTTCTAGCCAACTGGGTCAGCCTGGAAGCGAGCCGGCCTGTGCTGATGTAATAACAATTCATCTGGCCAGTCCGGCAAACAGGTTCTGTTTGAGCAATCATTATGTTAACCTTTTTCTCAGTGTATAAGGCATAGCAGTAAATGAAACCATTTAGCTGACAATAGCAAGGTGTCATAACCTAAACAGCTTAAATAAATGTAATTCAAAATCTTTATTTCTTCATTAAGTCAACATTTTGAGCCAGTACCGTTACTAGTCCAATGGGCCAGCTCGCTTCATATAATAATCAAGACAGGTTACTGTCCTCGGTTAGTGAGCTAATTTGCTTTCCATGACGGTAAATATCCGACTTGCAAAATGCAAAAATAACTTGTCGAAGGCAATTAGTATTCTGTGGCTGTGGTCAGTACCGGTCAGAACTTTAGGAGCACGTTTCCAAAGCCTGATGGGGGATTGCGCAATTTGCCATTTTGCGTGCCGAAAAAAAATAACAAACGGAGCCGAAACCTAGACTTGGCTACCGCCCGAGTAATGAAAGATGAGAGGCGCTTATGAGACGACGATTCATGTCCGGGATGAGACCGCGGCTCTTGTGTGAATTGCTCGAGTGGTAATTAAAAACGGTGAGCACTAGAACTCTCACTTTAACCGTGAGAGAACTGGGACTAGAAAATAAATATAATGAATAATAATAATAATGTTTACTATTTATATAGCGCAAATTAGCATGTGTATATGATCAAATGCGCTTTAAACGTCGACAATTTATTCTATTACATTCAGTACCTAGTATCCAGTACCCCAATCAATTAACCTTAGCTCTTTATTTTTACAGTTTTTATCATCATTAGTTTTTCCTAACTATTTATCCTAACACGCCCTGTCAACTTCCCTGTGGGAGGAAACCGGAGAATCCGGAGAAAACCCACGACTTTCGGCAGAGTGTTGACCAACTCTTTCCACGTGCGATCAAATGTCCGAACGCAGGATTCGAACTCTTGACCTCAGAGGTGGGAGGCAGTGGCCCTGACCACTAGACCACCGAAGCCCCATTATGGACCATTACTAGACCACCGAAGCCCCAATATGGTCATTATTCAATCCGTAACACAACTGTAATCCTAAATCTACATTAGGATTACAGTTGTGTTAGGGATTGAATAATTAAACCGTACGCGTGTCATGTAGGGTTAGGATTGGAGTTATGTTCACACATCTAATGATACTCTATAGGTTCCAACCATTTATTTTATATAAACAATGTTGACAATGGCTTAACTCTTTCCCGACGGGCTGAAAAACATCGAAAATTGAACCACCTCTTTGTTGTATTGATATCTCTGGAAATAACCATAACTGCTGCGAAAGCTATACATTAACCCAATAAACCGGCTTTTACTTGTGCTTTTAAATTTCCCGAACAAGATGCATTGTGTTAATATAAATTAGCGTTATATTTCGAAATATTTGACTCAATTTAACAATGCAATGTCTTTATTTCACACCTTAAACAGTGATTAAAAGCAATACTAACATAAACTAGAATCCAATCTTCCTCACAACGCGACCAACCAAGCACGTCACCGTTCCCAGGATAACCGTTATTTTAGTTCACTCCTGAACCGTAACAGACGCTCGAAAAATGGAAGAAGAAATTATTTCCATCGGAAGCAAGAATCTAGCAGATTCTGATCCATCTCAAGGTGAGACGTTACCCATATCGTCTAATAAACCTTGTGCAGGGCTCTCGTTGCCGGACAAGGAAGCGTTATCTACGCTAACTACAGCAATAACAAGCACTCTTGTATATACCTTTAACGTCAAAACCATGCTGTTTACGACCAGAGCAAAGACGCAGTGGGCCAGTCCGGGCATAGAAACACCACAGTCAAACAAAGCCCACGAGTAGTCAGTGAACCTAGTGGCTACAAAGAACGGCGAAAAAACGTACATTTAACGAGGCATTTGATGTTTTTAATTCGCGCTGAGAAGCCAGCGAAAGCTTATTGTAATTGCTTAAACCCACCACTAAACCGTTAAAGCGTTTTTGAACGTAGATTGATCCTGAGTACGTTTTGAACGTAGATTGATCCTAATTATAAGTTCGGCGTTAACCGAACTTAGACAGTTTACCTTGTCCCTTTGATCCCTAGCATTAAGAATCCAGACCAGAGTATTCGGGAGATGCACGATAAAATATGTGATATTTTTGGGCCTCTATGAATTATATATGGAAATTTACTGCCTATAGTAACCTCTATAGCGCAGGGAGAAGAAGTGACCTTGCATCACGAAACTATTACAGGCTTGATGAACTGTATATGTCAGCCATTTTCACTACCGGACGTAGAGAGCAAGTTCTTACCTTAACCCATCCTTGTCCTAACTTGGTAAGGAGCGGTTCCCAGCTAATTCTGCGGGAAAAGCGTTTTTCGAAGGACTGCCTCTCGGGGCCGATGGCAGGGCCACCGAGCTGGCAGGTTTACCGGAAACTATCAGGCCCAATGCAGCTTTCCAACAAGCAGCTTCCAGAGAAACAAGTTCACATGATTCAACCGATTGCCTGCAACACGATTTCAGCACCCCAGATTCTCAACAATGGGATATCTTGGACGGGGGAAAGTCACCCAGACCTACAACTCTTACCAAGGCCAGTGATGAACAGCAGGCCAGAGACTATTACCAGCAGGTACAGTATGTCCTTGCCTTTAATACCTTTACACACAAACCCCCCCCTATTGCAGGGCGCAAATTTTTTCTCCCAAACTGGGAACTAATTACACAGGACCCTTGGATTCTCGAAGTTGTACAGGGCTATCAGATAGATATTTTAGAGGATCCTGTTCAAGTATCCCCGCCCAAGCCGATGATAGTAAGCAAAGGAAAATCAAGTGCTTATAGATTTAAAAGTTCAGAAACTGGCAACAAAAAGGCAACCCACTTAGTTGAGCCAAACAATACAGAAAGAAGTTTTTTAAGCAACCTATTTATGGTACCCAAGAAAGCGGGGGCAACGCCCGGTAGTAAACCTAAAACCTCTCAATCAATGGATACCCTACGAGCATTTCAAAATGGAAGCGACATATGTTGAAGGATCTGCTTCAAAAAGGGGAATGATTATTTAGTCAAAATAGACCTAAAAGATGCTTACTTAACTGTCCCAGTTTGGCAAAAGCATAAAAAATACCTTCGTTTTCTTTGGAAGGACAGAATGTGGGAATCTGCATGCCGTCCCTTTGGTACCCTTGCAAGAGCACCCAAGGTGTTCACAAAACGTTTTCGAGCCTGTAGTGGCAGTGTTGAGGCAGATGGGTTTAAGATTAATAATTTACCTGGACAACATTCTGATAATGTCTCAATCCCATCATCTGGCCTTGATACATGCATCGACTGCCCTAAATCTCCTCGAGGGTTTGGGTTTTTTGGTATTAAACTACGAAAAATCCAAATTAAACCCCTGTCAGGTAATATAATTTTTTGGGCTTCGAGATCAATTCTCTGTCCCTTACAATCATACTTCCAAGGGACAAGATCAGAACAATCAGGAAGAAATGTGAAAACCTGATCGATACGATCAAAATTCCTGGGCCTCCTAACTTCCTCTATTCAGGCAATCTTCCTGCAATTCTTCACTATCGCCACCTTCAGTTTGCAAAAAATCAGGTACTGAGGCGTTACAAGTACTATGAGGCTGTGGTACACATGGATTACCAGGCTATATCAGAGACTAAATGGTGGAGGGACCATCTTATTGCCTGGAATGGGAGGGCCATTATGCAACAACCTGTCCAGTTGACCATCGAGACAGATGCCTCGATGAAGGGTTGGGGTGCACATTGCCAGGGGATCAGCACAGGAGGGTGATGGTCCCCTCAGGAGAAGGAGCAACACATAAATTGCTTGGAGCTCCAAGCTGGGTCTCCATCAGTAAAAAAACCTTTGCAAAATGAGTGGCAAAGGCACATATACTTCTTCTCATGGACAGTGTGTCAGCAGTGGCATATATAAACAAATTAGGGGGAACCCACTCGTTTGTACTCAACAGTCTGGCCTGGGATTTGTGGACATGTGCCTAGCGAGTCAGATCCACCTGACGGCACAACATATCCCAGGGGTGACCAATTACCATGCCGACCGAGAGTCATGGGTATTTCAGGACTCCAGCGACCGGAAACTGAACCCACAGTTGTTTCTAGCCCTCTACAAACTCTGGGGTCCCCTCGATATGGATCTTTTGCCAGTCGACTGACCAAACAACTCCACAATTTGTCAGTTGGAAACCAGATCCAGAGGCTCTGGGTACAGATGCTTTTACCTTAGATTGGAGCCAATGGAAGGGGTATGCCTTCCCCCCATTTTCATTAATTGGGCGTTATCTCGGGGCAAATTCAGGGACAACAATCAACAGAATTAGTAGTGGTAGCCACGGTGTGGTCAGCACAGCCCTGGTAACCCACTAGTGCTGGAATTATGCATAGACAATCTATAGTTCTATTTCCTCAAAACCCCTCTGCTCTGAGAAAGGTTCAGGAAACACATCCACCCGAAACACCTTCATCTGGCTGGTTGCTTTGTGTCAACAGATCATTCGAAGCGATTGAAATTTCTCCATAGGTTAGAGCAATCTTATTGTCAGCATGGCGACCAAATACCACTAGGTCTTATGAATCAGCCTGGAACAAGTGGCATATAGCCGGTGTTGGGAATACCATTGTGATCCCCTTTTACCACCTCTCCCAGCAGTTTTAAATTTGTTGTACAGCCAGTTCCAACTTCCAGGCAGGACATGGGCATCGCTCGCTGAATGTTTATCGTTCAGCTTTATCTGCTGTTCTACATGAGGTTAACACACAGAAGGTTGGTTCACACCCGCTGGTGTCCCAGTTTTTGAAAGGGTTTTTTCACTTACGACCCCCCCCCCCCCCCCCCCCCCCCCCCCCCCCCCCCCCCCCCCCCTCGTTACTGAAAAAACATGAGATATTTCCAAAGTCCTTTGTTTTATAAAATCTTTAGGTCAGAATAGTTTGTTATCAACAAAAATGTTGACTCAAAAAATTGGCCACACTTATGGCCATTAACACTTCCCAGTAGATGTTCTGAGTTGGCAGCTCGAGAATTAAGGTTCCGTAGGTTCTGTGTAGAAGGTGTAGCATTTGATTTACCAGTTTTGACCAATACTGTTCGAGTAGGACAAGCTCAAAAGTCCTGTTTCTATGCTTTGGTTTAATGATGATGCACATCTGTGCCCTTGTGCGCATGTCTCCAAGAGTATGAACAACGGACAGAGCTTAAACCTTACAAACCGGAGTCCTCAAGCACCATAGCTCGTTGGATAAAATATATTTTATCTTTGTCAGGTATTGATACTTCTCATTTTAAGGCTCAATCGACCCGTGGGGCTTCAGCAACTGCAGCTGCTGATCATAAGGGTATTTATATATCAGAGATATTACGGTTAGGAGACTGGTCTCAAGAGAATACATTTAAAAGGTTTTATTATCGACCCAATTTAACACTTCAGCATTAGCAGGGCCATTCTGTACACTTCAAAAGATCAGGGTGAGATATGATTGCTTTAAACATGCATTGTTAAATTGTGTCGAGTATTTCGAAATATAATTATGGATTATACGAGGGCCGCTGATGTGTAATTCAGGTTATATAAGAAATACGAGACGAGATTTAACAATGAAATCCCACCCACACCTTTCCCGTTCTGTTATTCTTTGTTTACAGACTCCATACGTGACTAAAAAGACCGATTGTCCTGGGAACGTGCTTGGTTTGTCGCGTGTGAGGAAGATTGGGTTCTAGTTTATGTAGTATTGCTTTTAATCACTGTTTAAGGAGTGAAATAAAGACATTGCATTGTTAAAATCTCGTCTCGTATTTCTTATATAACCTGAATTACACATCAGGCCGCAAGCGGCCCTCATATAATCCATAATTAATTATCATAAATGTGCGATGATCAGAGATAATTTGTCCTTTGTAATAGTGGCTCGTTTGTGTTCCTTTAATGAGCTTATATATATATTTTTATAGATTGCTGTGCTTCGCCATTCAGTAGACACAAGGACTGCATTAAAAGAGAGTGCACAAGTAAAAGGTCTTACTTCAATTTTGTTTTCTGTAATTCATTGAGCATGTGGTTGGAAGATATCGAATATGTTCTAATTCTTAATGATGTTATTCTAGAATATGACACAGTTGAAGACATAATCGACGCCTTGAAAAATGATGAGGTGGATGGACTGCTGCTTGACCGATTTATTGTGAATGCACACCTTACGCTATTGAATCAATTCCGATTTAAATTGCAAAAGCTAATTGATACTCCATACACGTATACTATTTACATAACAAGTGGAAATAACGAAACATGCCGAGCCTGGAGGACTTGCCATAAAGAAAATAAAATTAAAATAATGAGATTTATTGAGGTAATGTTAAATTATATTATATATAGCATCACGTGGCATCCTAATATTTTACGACGTAGGACAGCTACATATTGGGCAGTAACCACGGGCTGTTCACGTGCAAAACAACGTCCACTCGCGTACGTGCATTTTATCTAAATCGAAATTTCATTGGTAGAAGTAGCAAAATTTGACCGAATTTAGTAAATTAAGCACTACTGTAAATCATATGTACAAGTCGGACGATGAACTATCATGAAAGCAATAGAAGAACAAGAACAAGATTGAAAATGATGATTCTGTCACTTAAAATGTATGTAAAGTATGTTGTTTAAAAAAGCCACGCCATATAATAAACCTCTTATTAACCTCGACCGCTTGGTCATTACGGGAAAATATCAGACCTCGGTCTTTTATGTACGAAGCTCGCCCTACGGGCTCAGTCTGTACTGTAAAGACCTCGGTCTGATATTTTCCCGTAATGACCGCGTTCTAGGTTAATAAGAAGTTAATAATATTTATTCAGGAAACGCACATTACCTTATAACCTCGTACCCAGGGTCTCATCTCCGCTCCCGCCCGACCCCACAATCTCTTCGCAGCGAGTGTGGGTACGAGGTTGATTACCTTAGTGCTTTTTCAGTGAGGTACTGTAAGCAATAATTCAAACACGAGACGGAGGACTTTACCAAGAATTCAAAGTCCGAGTGCCTATTGAAAATACGAGCCGAATGGAGCATTTTTAATGCACGAGGGCTTTGAAATCCCGGTAAAGTCTGACGTCGAGTGTTTGAACTGACTTCTCAAACAGTAATTTACATATTTTCAAAGTCCTAGGACATTGAAATATTTCAAAACGTCATCACGTGATCAGCTAGATGGATCTTCTCCGGTTCTTTTGTTTTTCGTTCATGAATTATTAATGAGTTTGAGAACATAGAATAAAATAAAATACAATTCAATAAATTACAATCAGTATAATGAACAATACAATACAATATATACAATATATAATACAATACAATATATTGTATTATATATGCATACAATACAATATATTGTCAAATCGTAAATAATTCATGAATTATTGTAGCCAACCACATCAATTGCATGGTGCATGCATGAATTGTTATACCTAATGACTATCCTGTAGTAAACTTGCTTGGGAACTGTAATCAAATTTCGTAATTTGCATATTCAAAATCAATGAAAAAGAATTTTGCATATTTTATGTCCCTTCTGTCAAAACATCATGTCCCAAAACCGCAAGTTACAAAAGTTAACTTAGGGGGAGGGGCTGTAGCTCATTTTTGTACACCTAACAGAAGCGACATTAAACACTCGTTTATCGCGTTTCATCAGGAGACTCCAAACACTCGAAAACAATAAATTTCATTTTTCTCATGTTTGGAACCCCTGATGAAACACTCAAACTCGTATTTGATCTACAGTGTGTATATCGGTTTTTATCGGTTTGTTAAAACCGCTCAGGAACCAATCAGATTGCAGAAAAAATGCGTTGAGACAGCTAACGAGCCAAGCCATATAATAACATTTAAAAAAACAACTGTGTAATTACTTTAAACATAAATCCTGACTGGTGAAGACTAAAAGGGATGACTCAAAAGGACCTTCTCATTTTCAAAAACTAGTCGAACCCTAATCGTAATAATAACCCTAATCCTACTCTTGATCCTAACCTTAATCCTAATCCTAACCGTAGCTAACCCTAACCTAACCAAAAATAAAGAATAAACAAAAACAGAAAGGTCCTTTTGAGTCATCCTTTTTAGCCTAAACCATCTTGACTATTAATGATGTCATAATAAATTTTAATGGAGGTTACCATGTCATGCCAATGACCTTTTTTATGTTTCATAGAGACGTCAACTTACAATCTCCAAAAAATTACTTCCATCAATCCCGGAACACACAGAAACCGTTTTTGCCGTGAAAATAATCGTTATCATGTCCGTAGCACTTGCCATTCTTTTCATATCAGGTGTAATTTGGGATTATTACGCTGCAAAGAAGATTCCAAAGAGAGTAGAAGATCAAGGTAAATGTATAATGAGTTCTCATGCCCATATCTAGATTACAACCAAGCTACACTGATGAGCTGTGAAAGCGAAACACGTGTCTTAAAATGTATGTATTCCAACACTCGAAATTTTCCTACACCATAAAATCCTTTCAAGATGTAGTTTTGATCGAGTGAAATGCCAAATATTACTTATATATATAAAAAAATATATATATATATATATATATATATATAT